>JBCAUA010638308.1:0-15849 GCA_038406235.1 Peronia verruculata
ATTTTATAAAATTACAATATAACTGTCAGACCGGTAACTAATAAAATAATTTAAGAAAAACAAATAATACAGAAATCCATAAAGAACTTGATAGCGATGGTTATATCTGCCAAATTTTCGAATCAACTTGGCTCTTCGTCAGGGCAATAATGAAAACACTTATTGCAGACATAATTTGTTTTAGTAAAAATGTTGTTCTCTAATAATTTAAATGCAATTTAAACAAAAGGAATGAAAAAAAAACATAGCAAAGAAATGGGAGTAGTTTTTTTATTATATTTTTCTTTTAGGCGTCGTCGGCTTTACAAGGGCCTGAACCTGGAGGAATTGCTGTCGGAAAGAAACATAAAAACCGAACAGTTGATGCCAAAGCAGCAGCCTGATGTTAATGTGCTACTGAACCGAGATGAGGAGGACCCAGCCCCCTTCCCAGCATACCTGCCATTGCACATTTTTGACGATGATGAGTTTGACTGTCGCACACCTGATGAGTGGATGAGTCTGGGTCAGCAAAATGGGACCAGGTATCCAGTACCTGGCAGAGCACTGCTACCAAAAGAAGAGGAAGATAAATTTAGTAAGCTGTTCTTGCCTGTCCTATCTTGTCATGTCCTATTGTATGATGTCCTGTTCCTATCCTGCCATGTTCTGTCCCAGTCCATCTCATCCTGCATTAACTTATCCTATTTTATTTTATCATATCCTAAGTCCGTTATGTAATAATTATCAATATTTAGATTATATTGTCCCATCCTGTCTCATGCCATCCAATCCTGTCCTACACTATCCTGGTCTGTGCTATCATTTTCTCTCCTGTCCTATCATTCAGTTCCTATCACATTCTCAGCTAGTTAGTCCCATCCTATCTGTCTTGTCCTATCCTCTCTTGTCCTGTCCTCAGCTGTTTTATACCTTCCTGCCTTATCATATCATGTCTTGTCTTGTCACATCATATCTTATCTGAGTCTTATGTCAATAAGGGCAAATAGCCATTCCTCTGAAATCAGTGACACACCATAGGTGAAAAGCAGATTTAATTTCTGATGCCCAGCAATCTGCCCTGTTTAACAACCTGTTTGAACAAAATTATTCCTCAATCTGTTTTCTTTTTTGCTCTTTTTAATGTGATTTGTGACGCCGTTTTTTTAAACTGAAGTTGCAATAACCTTCTATCGTAGGTTGAATGATCCGTTAGAATGCAATGATAATAGTCTTGAAGAGTTTAGGGAGAAGTCACTGAGATTTATCAATCCTGGTGTTTAGCTCGACAGCCAAACTCCATAACTGGAATGTGTCCACACTTGTATTTTTCAGAGGATCCCACAGATCCCAGCATTGAATATGATTGGTTTGATGTTGGAGTCCTGGACTTTGATCCTGAGTCCAAACTCTACTTTGTCCAACGGATCAACAGCCAAGGCCGTATTGTTGACTCAGAAGGCAATCCAGTTGTCAATGGAGGAATACAGGACAATGGAGAGAGAGTGTCTGGTCCCAATCAGTGGTGGATTCCGCGCATTCGACTCCAGTTCTTTGCTGAAGATCCCCGCACCTTTGCTGACCGCCTGACTGCAGCATTCAAAGCTCGGAAAGTATGTGAGGCAGAGCTGCGATACAACTTGTACATTGACTGCATGCCCATGGACGGAGTCGGTGAGCTGGATCAGGCCTCACTGAAGAGAATGATTGAATGGGCCCAGTCTGCCCCTGGCATTGACAAAAGTAAAAAGTAAGGGATGTTTGCCTTCATGTGTACCTAGTACTTGCTATCCTGCTACACTCAGTGAGCCTATGTATGTGTGACAGCATTAAACAATAAAGAAAAGTTGGGGGAAATTTCAATTTTTCTGCATCTCTTCTTTCAACCTGCATGGCTGATGGCTATGGAAATTTTTGTTTTACATTGTCACAATAGCTTTTCATTTGTTCGATTGTGAATGTTAAAATTATAGAGAAGACAACTTTGGGAGAGTAAAAATCTAAGTTTCAAAAGCATGTTTATATTGATTTTCTATGTTATTCTTGAAGAATAAAAATATCAAGTATTTGCTGTGGTCGTTGTCACATTTTAAGGTGATTTGTGCAAACTTATCTGTGATGATCATTTCATGAGGTTTCACCTGACATTGAACCCTCTCTCTTATTTTGTGTAATAATTTAAACTAATATTCTAAGAGTCAAGATCTGTCTGCTGACTTTTATTGCATTCTGTAAGATACCGTGAACTGGGATATTTCTGTTCTCTTATTTTTTTTTTTGTCTTTCTGGGAGATTAGAGTAAATATGTGAAATAATTCACATAGCAAAGTAATTTATATCTTTCAGTGACAGCATTTCTTTAGATAAGAGGGAAAACAGAAGTTTTGAGTAAAGTGCTTTGTTTGGAGGGGTATTGATTTTTTAATTCACTTGCACTGATTTTATTTTTCAAATGTCTACAATCTTTACGCTCTCAACACATGATGGCATAAGTTCATTTTTGTCCTCAGTTTGGAGGATTACACTCAAGTTCTGGAGAAAGAGGTCAACATTGATTTTTGTCGTTCAATGAATCGGATCATCTTTGAGAAAACTGTGGATGATGATCCAGTGACATTTGCATTTGTTTCTGTGCCGCCCAGCATGGAGAAGGCGGTACCGAACACAGGTAAGTCATATGTTTTGGTGTCTTTGTTCCTTTCCCAATTTGGCCGTCTCTTTTTTTTTAGTCTGTCTGCACCATTTCATTCCTAAGATTTACGATTATCTTTGGGTCATAAATTTGTCTTGAGTTTGATGAAGAGAAATGTTTTGGGTAGACACATTTGGAGTTTTTAGAAATTTGCCAACTCAGTGGCCTCCACCTAGTTTTCATCTAATTTTAATTAATGGGTCCCTCAGTGTACATAGCATACACATAGGACCACCAAAATATATTCACCATTACCTGAGAAGGATAGACATTGGACTTCTTTACCCAAGAAACCAGGAGAGTGTTAAGTCATTGATTAAAAGTAGATTCTAATCTTTTCATCTCTGGCAATATAAGAAACTTCCTCAACAGTAAAACATCAGATAAAATGTCAGAGCCCAAGCATTTCTTCAAATAGGGAAGAAACTTCGGAACTTGTAGAAAACAGCTGCAACAAAGTGAATGACAGCTACAACAGCAACAAAACATAAGTAATAAATTTTTGTTAAAAAATTGTGAATACAGTTCTTGACCTTTTAAAGAGATGAGCCCTAAACAAATCTCATAACACAATGATTTATCTGCATATCTATGTCCACTCCATTGCTATATTTTGATATTAGCATTTAATAATAGTATAGCTCTTGGAATCAGAACTGTACTTTTTTTTTTCTTTGGTGTTGGAATAAGTTGGAGGATGTTACACTAGAGATTTGAATTTATTAAAGCAAGCATTGAAAAACTTGAAGAGCAGAGAGCTAAGTGATAAAGCCTCAAACAGCTAAGAGATTACAGTTATAAGAGCGGTGGAAGGAAAAAATTTCTTCACTTTATGCACTACTATTTATGTTCTATGTCTGTGACTAAGGCTGTTGCCCTGATGTTCCTGAGTACCCATTTGACGAGCAGTATGACAGCTTTGCCTTCAACTCCCTGTTGACCTTGCCGGAGAGCATCCAGGCCATGAGCAAGGTCAGGGCTGAGTGTAACCGGGTCAGCTGCACCAGCCTCTTTCACATCCCAACGGCCAAACCCATGCGGCTGGAAGAATTTGAGCAAACTCAGTCACAGATGACCACACAGGTGAGAACTTTGTCTTATTACATTTATTGGTTATCAAAATGAACCAAGTAATTTGGCTTGAATTTGGGAAGCGAGCAAGGTCAAGAGAGTTTGGAGATAATTTTGAAAAAGTTATGTACTAACAAGATAAGATAAAATGAGAAGTGAGTGAGACAGGTTTTGCCTGTCCATGGTCTAATCTTTGTCTGAAAAATTTCAACTTAGAGATCATAGACAGGTTTTTCTTTCACTGTTTTTTTTTTTTTTCTAATATAGATAAAAAACAATATTAGGATAATTTTAATATATTAATATACATCATAATGTGAAAATTGATGCATGTTTTGACCTGGACATCATTAGCAAAATGACTGTATTGTAAACCATCCTATCTCATCCTATTCAGTCCTTTTCTGTCCTGTTTCATTTTTGTCATCCAGTGAATCTGTATTTTACTAGCATGTAGAAGAAAGAGTTCTCTGTCTGTCTGCAGGTGGGTCTGTCTTTGCGAGACAGCTGGATTACCACCATGAGGATCAACATCCGCAGTGCTCTGCGCGACGTCGGCAAAGGTTGGTTCAATATCCATGAGACCAATTGGGAAGTTTACCAGATTTCAAAGCTGAAGAAGTTCATGGAGACAGTCAAATTCATCATGCAGGTCAGGATACTTTGTGGCTGTTGCTCTTAGATATTGTCCCCTGTTACTTTTTATTGTTTGATTTCTCATTTTGCACTGGAGACATACTATTTCTTTTTTCAGTGTTTTGATTGTATGTTCAGCAGATTAGAAATGTATGTCCATTAAACATAACTTTGTCTGATTCAGCATGCAGTTTAAGATAAGATAACATGAGAAAGGATAAGATAAATTTTGTTTGTCCTGAAAAGGACATCCCATTCACAGTTAATGACATACAATAGGTATTGTTAAGACAAATTCATAACTACAAGCAGACAAAAATATCCCTCACAGCACTAGAACAAAGCAAACTCAAAGGACATTGCCTCAGTTTGATAAACATACCGCTGATGGCAGAAATGAATTACTGTAACGGTCATGATTAGTTCTTCCACACAGCAAATGCCCAGTTCTTTGGGAATAACCTGATTGATTATAAAGAACACACAGAGACTTCCAAAATTATGTTAGGCTTTTATATACATATTGGCAAACAGTAAGAAGGCAGTGCCTGCTCATCATTATGTGACAGATTGAATTTTCCTTTACTGCCCAGATCTTGATACAGAGATAAATAAGAAGATCTTTGGATCATCAAAAATGATTTCTTGACTCTTTTTTCATAAAAAACAAAACAATTGATCAGTGCGTGTTGAACTAAATCTTTGATGTCGAACATGAATTCTTCAGCAAAAATATTGTTGTGAAAGAAAGGACCATAAGTTTTGGAATCTCATATTTGTTCAGTCATTCGTTAAGAGGGAAGATATAATTACTCAAGTGACAATAATAGCTGCAGACCATTCTTACCATTTCACTGGTATTATTTAGCATCAGTTGACATAGACAAGGCAATCTATAGTAAAACTAATTATTTTGCATCAGTTGATCTACAAAAGAGTGATTCTACTCCATCTAAGTTATGTACTTGATAGGTATAATTTGTATAAAAAGATTTTTTATCTTTTTTCAACTTGTCTGAGTGCCTTCCAATACTGAGCAAAAGTCTAGCCAAATCTCTCTCCCTTTCTCTTTCTGTTAGGACTCTATGAGGTTCCTGGTCCAGGATTCACTGGTGAACTTTACCCAGATGATAGTGGATGCCTGTCACTCCACCATGGACCTGGGTGAGGATTTTACCTGGGGTAATGACTTCATGTCCAGTTCTTTCAGGTAAGTGGAGAGTAGAGAAATATAACAAAACAATGAGAAGGGGTTTACCGATACTGGGAGTACACAATAGCAAAGCAAATGAGAAATGCAGAGATCTGTTGTAAAATAAAGAATGTAACGGAATGAAAAAAAGAAAAAAAAAAAAAAAATGAGAGCAGCAGAGAGGAAACAAGAGTTATCTAAGACTTTGTGAAAATTAAACCACAAGAATTTAAATAAATAGGAAATCAAGGGGTTAAAATACTTGGGGTGCACTGTGAAACTGATTGTGAAGTCTGCATATAGGACTGAAAGATTTGTTTTCCCTGAAAGCCCATGGGTATGTGGGTGTTGAGGTTTTTATTTTATGGTGCATCAGCAGAATTATGACTGCCTTGAGGCTTACATGGTATTTATAACATTTAGGAAGGGAATGAGACAAATCATGTTTTTTGATAATGGTAATTGATTAAAGAAAAAAACAAGGAAAAGCTGTCAAAGTATTCCTCTGTTGAAAGCTACAATATTGACTTTATATATTACAGAGTTCAAATTGTCACTAAATTTCACAGCTTATTTCTGGAGCCAGCAACAGAGTAAACTGTACAAAGATTATTGTGATCATATGTTTAGATGAAAATGACAAACTATTTTTGGCTTTCACCAGACCCAGAAAGAACGCCCTGTTTCTGATTGACTTGGTGATGGATAAGGAAGGCGTCCACTTCAGCACTGCACTGCCCAGCTTTGAGAGCACTCTCATCTCTCTGTTTGACAAGGGTATCCAAGCCACACAGAACGTTCCACAGCTAGAGAGGGTAATGCAATGTTCAGGCATTGTTACAACACTTGAAAAGTACTATCAAAATTAGCTTGAATTAGTCAAAGGTGCTCAATCTAGATCAAAGTCGGATATAAATACATACAAAATTATGCAAAGCTGATCATGACCCACATTTCGCTCTCAATTCCATAACTCTTAGCTGAATAGTTTTTTGCTAGGATAACACTGTAGATTTATAGAAATTTGATTTTATCTGTCCACTGTTGTGTTTGTTTCATTGCTGTACCAGAGCAGAGTACAATTCTTTACAACTTGTTTTTCTTTTTTTTTTTTAATTAATGATGAACATCAAGAATGATTATTTACTTTATTTGTTTATCCATTTACAGAAAAAAAATATTGTGTATTTATCTATTTTTAAGTCTGAAATTTGATCTGTTTTGTTTGATAATCTCCTACTCAGGAAATCTTGAAAGAAATTTTCTGGTCTGGGGTCCCCTTGCTGGAGTCAGTGGGTGAACATGAACCGCCAGTGGAGGAGCTTCGCAGCACCGTCAGGCGCGCGATCCAGCAGGCGCTTGTGCCATTGAAAGCTTATGCTCGTGAATACGAGAAATATCTTGAGCTGATCAATTTGGACATAAACGCTTATATCAAGTGAGAGCACATACTAGTTAGCATTATGGAATTTCCATGTACAACATTACACTCAAAATGACCAAGTTAGAACAAAGTATATTCTCCAGTACTCTCTCATATTTTGAATGATTCCCATATTCAAAACTGCCTCAACTGTATGGTCAATATGGATATGAACATCATGGGAATTGAGAATATGGAATTCCCTTTTTCAAAATTACCTTAAATCTTCAATAGAGATCTGCTCATATGATAATAATGATAATAATAATAATAATAATAATAATGATAATAAAGAGCATTTATATAGCCCTTATTCCCCTACAGCACGAGATCTTAACAATATCAAGTGAAACAATAAAGTTGTGAAAGAGGATGAGCGTACCAATGATCTGTATGAATATGTATGCTTATATAAGAGAAGGAAGAAATTGTTTTAGGTCTTGGAAAGAAACATCTCAAATCTAGTGTAGCTCCCATGTGCACAATGGCCATTGCTAGAAGCTGTAGACCATTCAGATTTTAGATCTCCTTTTTGATTCAGCAATAACATGTGACTGAATTTCAACCACACTTATAACATACAATTAAAATCTTGTTATTGTAAGTCATAGAAATTTAGGATAGCACAATTTTGGAATGTAGGTGAGAATTTCAGTCAGTTTTGACAGTTTACATTTTAACCTTTGCTATTCCAAGTCTTATCTATAAGTTTGCCTTGTGTAACAGAATGTAAGTGATCAGGGCTTCAGCTGCTGTAGCAATACATACTTAGATCCATCCTATTCCAGTGCTCACTTTAACCCTTGTTGTTCCAGGTCTTACGAGGCTGCTGGACACTCGGCTGAAGAGGTGAAGGCGGAGGTTGAAATGCACCTGAAAGAGAAAGAAATTTTGGAGGCCATTGTCCCCAGCTCCATCACCATTGGTCCATTCTTTGTCAACACTGAGCTCACCCGGCAAGCTCTGGGCAAGAAGAGAAAGGCATTGGGCAATGCAGTGCTGGAACTCTTGGCCAGACAGCTAAGAAAACAAGCTGATGATGTGAGTGAACCTGTCAGGTTCTACGTTAATATGGATGCAATGTTTAACTTTGTTATTTCTGTCACTACTGCAGTTGACCTCGATTGGTATATAAAGCTTCAACAGCACTCTTCATCAGCTTCATTGTAACATGGTTGCAGTAATTTCATGATCATTCCATTTAATCCCAGTGAGAGTAACACTGTTTATCACACTTGCTGTTGTGTGGTCTCAGTCATTTCATTATTGTGTCTTTAGATTTCTTTGAGCACAGAGCATAAACGACACTCCTTGACTGGACTTTCTTTTTGAGCTCAAGCTCCTCTGGCTGCTTTCACTTTATCACATTCATCTCAGTTTGCTTTTTTACCTCTTCCCTTGTGGGCTTGGAGTTCTATTCCAAAGCCATCTTGGGTGGAATTAGGTAAATGGTGTTTATATATTTCTTTTTCTGTTTTGATAATATGTCTCATTGATGAACTCTTGTTCCTTTTGGCTCACAAGTTGGAGTTGGACTTTTCCTGCTACATTGTTTATCTGGAATTTTTACCACAATTATATTTCCACTACTTTAGAGTTTTTTATGATTTTGAAAAGATTTCTAACCTCAATGAAAATGAAATGAAATAAAGTTGTAAAATCTAAATGAAACATCAAAATGTTCACATGCTAATCATTTTCACTTCAATCATGTAATATGGCTTGTCAAAGCAATGCCAAATTATGCATCTGTCCATCAATGTGTCATTCAGAAAAAGTTAATCCTAATTGGTATGTTTTGATGTAAATCAATCGGTGGTGATGTGGAGACTTATCTGAATCATTTTTCAGGCCTGTGAAGAATTCAAGTCTATCAGTCGCAAGCTGTACGACAAACCCAACTGTATCGAGGAGCTGTCAGAGATGAGGGAATGGATCAAAGGCATTCCTGACAGACTGAAGGAACACAATGTATGTGGATGAAGTTGTGAGAGTTTCAAAATACAAAATTATAGCACTTATTCTGCAGTTTTTCTTGAAGAGCCGACTTTGAACATATTGTGAATGTTTAAGAGAAATGATGGCCAATTATCAACAAAGTTTTGCAAGTGAGAGACAGATGAAGTTTTACAGACTGACTGAAGAACAAAATTATTTTGTAAGAATTATGAGGTCGAATTTTTTATTGCCTTAGCCATGACAATATAAAGATGCTTCAAGATATTTATTTTTGTTTAAATAGATTTGCATAATTCCAGCAGAGATATTTCTTGTTTGATCAGATCTCATAGCAATGATTTTTATCAATTTTGAAATCTGTACATTTTGTTAAAGTGCAGTCTTTTATTGATTAAAAGTTAGAGAAATCATTTTTGTTCTGAACATTAAAACAGCTGAAAAGTTTCTTATCTGAGAAAAAAAAAAAACCCCCAGGAATTATCATTTCATGACTTTTATCCACTTGATCTAATGCTTAAATTACATATTGACATGATCTTGTGGGGGGGGGGGGGGGAATTAAGGCTATTGCTGTGAATGATTGTGTTGTTGTCTGATAGTAATGCAGTGGTCATGTGAAAACAATACATTGATGTGGACACTGAGTTATATCATCATATCATATTTTATCTTATCTGTACAGGAGCTGATTGACAAAGCAATGAGTGACTATGAACTTATTGAAGAATTCTACTACAACCTGTCCACTGATGACTTCAATGCCAAGTATGTAACCTTTTGAACTTTGTAGCAATGAAAGAAATTAGAAGCAAATCATGTTTTTCAACTTATGTATGGTGAATGTGTGTCTTTTGCTGATGGAGAAATGTCAAAAGATACATTAAAAGAAGAATAAATGCATATGTGCAGAATGAAAATTATCTGTTAAAACTGGGACATGAAAAATAAAATGAGACAAGCACTAGGATATTTATGATAATCAGAATTTTTTTTTTTTCTGGAAATTATTTTGAGTTTTGTCAGATAAAATAATGCTGTGAATATATGAGATCAGATCCCATGAGGACAAAACATTCAGCTTAAGATATCATTAACGCATGAGATTTTAGAAAAATGCTAGTATATCACTGTGCAGAATGGAAATCTTAAAGCATAGTTAATAAGCATTTCATATTTTGTATACTTACTAAGCCTTCCATATTCTGATATTTTTCCTTTTCAGATGGACCACCATTGGTTGGCCACACAAAATTGAGCATCAGATGGAACAGACACTGTTGCAGTTGGATGATGATGAAGAACGTTTCCGCAAGCTGCAGCAATCAGACCAGACCAACTTTGACGACAGACTGGATGGTCTCCAGGTAAACACCTTGTTACACTAATATTATAGATCAGGTTATGCTTAAGACAGCTGAAATACAATTAGAAAAGTGCTGTTGGCTTGTATTCCTAACATTACAATTAATACAGTTAAATCACTCATAACAACTGCTATAGGGAGACCTATTACCATGCAAACATTGAATCAGCATAGATATTATTATGATTAATATAGATATAGAAGGAGTAAAGCTTTTATGAATATTTTTTGTGATAGATTTTAACTAGATAAATATGAAAACAACAGAATCATACAAAATGATTGTCAAGGAGATTACTTACGCAGTGGATAGGAATATTAAGTAAAGTTGTGGTAATGATTTAGGTATCCTGATGATTGTCATGTGTTTCTCCACAGATGGCAGTTGCTGGCATGGCCGCCTACTCAGACATTGGTCGTGCCCATGAAATAGCCAATGACATGAGGCGTATCAACAAGCAGCTGAAAGAAGCTCAGCAATTGGCTGTTACCTACAACAACAGAGAGAGGCTGTTTGGCATGCCTGTCACCAATGTGAGTGTAGATCCAACCAAACCTTACCACTCTTATCTCTCCTCAGATCAGACATGGCAGGGCATAGTAAACTTCTTAATCATCTGTTACAAAGCATTGTTAACTTTGCAAGCCCTGGAAAAAGAACACATATGATTTTTCTTGGTGAACCATGTGTCAAATCTTTAAGCTGAAATAATATTTTGTTTCTAAAGCTTCTTTACTTGGTGGAGGTCCTTTGCACCCCTCCCTTTCATTTCACATGAAACTGAATTTTCTCATATGTTATTCCATATCTTTCATTATTTTAGATTATATTAGTCCCAACAGTTATTTTGATATTATGAATTGTTAATGCTTTTGGATGGGTTCAGCATTGGTGATGGAACATTACTGCAGAGGCTTTTTCTTTCTCAATATAAAGTATTAGTTTATCAGATTAATTCAGTGGCTTACTTAGTCATTGATACTAACAGTTCACCATTGTAATGAGGAGATAATACCATGATACAATCAAACCATCATTCCATTGGCAGTCATTATACCATCTAACCATCATACCATCATGCTGTCATAAAGTCATATCATTTACACCTACATCATCAAATTTTATGATTTCACCATAACATTAACAGTCCAAATACTTTACTCCATAACTCTTACATCACTGCTTTTGACACAGTGTGACGAGCAAACACTTGTATCTTCTTTTTTTTTTTCCACTTTACCTGACCATTGCTCAGTCCCCCTCTGATCACTATGACCAAAGTGCTTTAAAATACTACGTCATGAGCACTGATACTCCGAGCCTCAGTGAGATCTTTAACCAATGTAAAGAAAAAATTTTATGGACAGGAACAGATGATACCATCAATGTTTTACTAGTCTTAAAATAATAAACAGAATGCAGTGGAATTCACTTGATTCAGATTTTAAGTTTTCAAGAAGAAAAGGTGTTGCTAGTGCAGATGTCAATCATAATGAGGATGAAATATTATTTTAGTGACCATACTCTACCTGCAGTTTTTCTGTATGAAAAAAAAAAACAACAAACAAACAAGTAACCATAATTAGGATAGAATACCCCTCTGAAAGCAATAATTATCTCTCTGCTGTTTCTTCATTTTAAAGAGACGGCGTTTGTTCATTTAAGATAGCGTGATTTTGTTGTAAAAAATGTACAGCATGAGCTAATCCCTATTTCGTCTCGAGAAGTTCCCATTTTCAGCCCAGCTGGCAGCACGATGTCACTTTGAGAGGATTTGGCTTGGCAGTTCTGTGCCGGGGTTGTCACTTTGTTTGCCATCATAACAAACACGGATACACACTTGACACTGGTTCCCACAGGAGTTACCTCCCCTCACATGGTCTTTGAGTGGATTTGTTGCATGTGCTTAGGCTGACTAACCTTTGACCTTTGGATTTTTCAACTAACACATCACCTAAACTATAGCAATCCTCAGGCTTCAGCAGTTGTTATCTTAATCACATACTGAACAATCACTGAATACAGCGCATGGTGAATAGATCTGCTTGAACTTAGCTTGGTTGACAAAATATTTACTGAACAGTACACTGATCAATATCAGTTCAACAGAACGGTTGTTGAAAATAGTGCAGGTTAAATACAGGTTTAAAGCCAGTAGTGATATAACCTAGGCCAGACTGAAAGATTATTAGGTAGACATATGGCTAGTTCAACAGAGCACTACTTGAATTCAGTACTAGCTGTGCTTAAAAGAAAATGAAGCTAAGGGCGATCAAGAAAATATTAGTTCAACTTATAACTGGCTCAACCCAACAACACCAGAATACAGCAGTTTGTGCATAAAAAAAACAAAAAACAAAAAAAACATCTAACAGAGAGAGATTCAGAAAGAAAGAAAACAATGAAGAAATGAAAAACAACAGCAGGAATTTCCTCATTGATTAAATTTACTTTCAGTAAGTGTTGATAATGAAGCCAAATTTACTTTTCTGGTGTTTAGACAAAACAAAACAAAAAAAAAAAGAAATGCGCGATTTTGCACAGTTTGTTTAACTATACTTGTTGATGTCTTTACGATAGAGAAACTTCTGGAGCCTAGAGGGATAGTTGTTAGTGCAAAAAGATGGAAATGTGAGACATCATACCATCAGTTCGGCAAGAAAAACCTGTCATTACATCTGAATAGTTTTACTTGTTGGGAAAAAAAAAAAAAAAAATTACACAAATTCTGCCAGTAAACAATCTACATGCAAAAGAAGTTATAACCTGAGAATGTAGTTCTGGATCATATCATTGGTATTCATGTGGATAGAATTTTTTTAGGATAATTTTCTGACAAATATACGGGTAAAATGGACTAGAATAAAGAAAAGCGACTGACTTTAGAAATGTTATATGAAATGCTTGTATGCTTTTCTTGCAACACCGATGGTATAAATCATTAGCTGAGCTGAATTGTGTTTGTTAGTTTAATATCAAACAGCAAGAAAATTCAACTCAGGCAATGAAACAGAATGTCACTTGAAATAAGATGCAAATCTGTTTATTCCCCCATTGTCTTTTATGAAATTATAAGGGAAGCTATTCATCCCTCCACTTCTTCCATGCCATAAAATTAATAAAAAAAAAACAGAAAAGAGGAACAAAAAAGAGCAAAAATTTAAAACTGGAACTGAAATTCACTTGTCAGCATTTTTTATTTTCCCTGGCATTTGCATCTTTATTTCTATGAGTCTGAAAAGAATTTTGTTAGTCAGTGGCATTGCACAGAATTAACCTTTTTTGTTTAACTTTGTGTGATTTATTTGCATTTTCATTTTTGTTTGTTTGTTATGTTTTTACTGTGCTGTGACATTTTCCATTTGTCACATGCACTCTCATTAAATTTCATGTTGATCATTTGTTACATTGCCATCATACATTTTCTTCTGATCTCACTTCAAATCCTGTTCTTTACTCAAAAAGTTGATGACAGGTCTGTTGATTGACTTATGGCCCCTCTGGTTAATCTTAGGTACAGATCTGACATCTTTCTTTCTCTCTATTTATGTTTCTTTCAGTCAGTTTATTCTATAGAAAGGATAGTT
This sequence comes from Peronia verruculata, assembly GCA_038406235.1. Lineage (NCBI taxonomy): Eukaryota > Metazoa > Mollusca > Gastropoda > Systellommatophora > Onchidiidae > Peronia > Peronia verruculata. Next base: position 13,904 of record JBCAUA010638308.1, read on the forward strand.
TCACATCTTCATCAGCTGATATTATGGTCACTGCAGTGTGTTTGCTTTGACAAGGTTAATGCAAGGGTTGCCACTTGTCCCTTGATCTCAGCCAGCGTCAGATACATCAAACTGTTCATATTCTTCTGAGAACGTCCTTTTTCAGTTTTATCTTTCCTAAATGAAATAAAATAGATAGTCGATATGCACATGAGACATTCTCTTTTTCTTTTAGATATTTGTTTCCTAAAGAAAATCAAAAAGATACAATTTTCTGGATAACAGGAAGTTCTCATTAACTTACCACTTTCTGATAGTTTCTTGTAAAGCCTAACACAGAGTAGTATTGTCATCAATAATGTAATAGTATGGAACAATTTCCCCCACATTTTCTTCACATGCTCAGACAGGCACTTTTCTCTACGCTGTTGTAGTAATTTGAACATTTGCAGAGTATGATGCTCTGGTTATGAACTCCTCTACACTGTAACAGTCTTTGTTTTTGTTACCTGACATCCATGCATCCATCATGATACAGTTTTCTCATCAGTCCCACTGCACAATTGTAGTCACACCACAGTATAATCACAAAACAAATTCTGCTCAAAGTTTTCATTTATTTTTGTCTTGTCTCACTGTTATCTTAGAGCTTTGTAGGAAATGTGTTGGATGAAAACCACAGGACCTTGCTTATTTTTTGTAGATGATATTGGAGAGAAGACATTCTTGCTTGTTATTTTCTGGTATTAATGTGATATAATTCAATATAATTTTAGTTGTGTGGTTACATATTGTAGAAGTAATGTCTCGCTCATACAAATCACCATAATCTAGAAGTCATTTTCATCTTTCGTTTGATTCAAATTTTTAAAATTTTGTTCTTTTTTTACAAAAGAAATATTTATAACATACCCTTCAATGAGCATTAAGTGTTATAATTGATGCAAGAAAATCATATGATTACTTTTGTTTGCTGCTTAAGATTACAGATAAAGTGGACAGAGAATTTGTGTGTGAAATAGTTTTGCTTCTTTCAGGGTCTCCTCTGCACACAGATGTATTTATATGATTGAGTCACAAATGCTACCACATAGATGTAGTATAGAATAAGTTTGCCATTCTTCAAATTAGTTTTTTGATTTTATGTTTTTTCGTGTCTTTTTTTTATTTATGTTTTTGTTTGCTGTTGTTGCTTAGTTATTTAGTGCATGGCTTGATGTTACATTCAAAGGCAACATGTGGTTGGAGGGACAGAGGCATGCGAGGATATCATGATGCTCCATGGGGTTATACAGACATTGTGGAGAAGCCAAAATATTCTTTATCCTGCTCTACAAAAATATAATGAGATAAACAAAATCTTTACTTGTTGTTGGGAGGAAATTCAGAGACAGTGAATCAGCAGGTTGGCTGTCACGTTTACAATGATTAATTTGGAAAAATCATTCAAATTCCTTGCTCTGATTATTGCAGCTTAAAAAACAGAAAAGAGAAAAAGTGTTATCTCAGCTGTGAATGAAGATTCTTTGGTGACTTAGTGGTAAGGCTAGAGCTATCTCTCCTCCATATCAGGTCGAAAGTTGGAAGTAACTAGATTAATAAGGCTTAGTCTTAAGATAGGGGTGAGGAATGATTTATGTAAAATAACTCCATTTCATGATTTTATAACCATCAGTGGTTCAGTTTTTGATATAAAATTGACAAATAAATAAATTTAAACAAAGGAAACTCCATTGAAGCAATTAATACATGTGTATATACATATATATATATATATGGTCCCAAATACCTACTGTGTGACACAACAATCATGGGCTTTTTCTTCTTCTTCTTCTTCGTTCCCTCTCATGATGTCTGTCACAGTCTGAGTCCGATCTGCCGTAGAAACATCACTGTCTTCCCGAGATCCTCCAGTTCTCCATAGAGCTTCTCCCGGAGGGGCGCCCCACCAGGCCAGATAGCAGTCC
>JBCAUA010638419.1:0-15849 GCA_038406235.1 Peronia verruculata
CTCCCCCCCCCCCCGACCTACATAGTACTGATAAAATGTTGTGAGTCGAGGCTTGCCATGATTATTGAATACTAGTATTGCCTTTATCATCGTGAATCTTCTTCACTCAACAACTCTCAATCTTTTCCTGATGAAGTGCAAATACTAAATAATACTGTTTAGGACGTTATTTGGGTCTGTTTAGATGTGGCATACGCCATGACAGTTCCGGCTGAAGATTCCTAAAACAAGAACAACAATATCATAGAAAACAAAACGAATGAATTTCTTGTTCAAAATTTTATCAACGCACTAAAAATAATGTTAAAGAGTGTAATGCCTCTAGATATATATTATAGACTTCATCCGACTCGCAGCGATGATATTATTTTTCATTTTAATTATTTGATTCGAAAGACTGTACATCACTTCATATTCTGAGTCATACGGTGGTCCGATAGTTCATGCAAAATTTAGATCTATTTACTAGTGAAACAACGAAACGCAAGTTAAAAAAAAAAAAAACAACAACAATAACAAAAAAAACCACCAAACACTGATGGGGTGCAGGCAGCTTTGAGTGTAGATCTATCTTAGCTGCTAAAGGATCATGTCTAGATTCTAGGCAACGTCTTTTGCTTTTGGTTGAAATGAATCGGTAAAGTTTCATCAGCTCATTGGAAAAGTTGACCACTGCACGAGATTGCATTTCGTCAGTTATCACTCAACCTGTGGCACACTCAAAGAGTTCGAATCAAATTTCACTGTGATTCAGTTAAATCAGAAATAACGTAGGGGCACAGATTAATATATCAGGATCCATGGCCGATGTTGAAATGTCTCTATTTAGATCCAATCAGATGTGATATAAAATGTTGAAGGTACATTGATTGGTTTTGAATCTCTCACGGAGATTGTGAAGACTCAGCTCGTGTGAGTAATAGTTGTCAGGTGAGAGCACACACTAGCCTACATTTCTCTGTGTAGATTTTGTGGAACGCACTATGCTGTGAACGGCTATTATTTCATTATAAATACAGTAGTCTCCAGATATAAGCGCGGTGGCGGGACGAGCCGAAAAGCGTGAGCACGATTAATTGTACAACTCGTCAGTTACTTACATGAAAGACTAGTTTTATGAATCAAGACAACTGAGGGACTGTAGAAGAGAAAAAATAACTGACATGTAGGTTGCAAGCGCCACCAAGTCTGGGATAAATTGTCCTAATGTGGTAGGTGGCTATATTTTTTCTACCATCGCAAACAAAAACATAAAGTGCTGTCAGATAATTTTACAGCAGACGCAGTAAGTGAGTCATTGTGGTTAATCTGTTGTAGGCTAAGCTGTATTCATGGAAATAAGATCCTTGTCAAGGGAAAAATCATCATGCACCAATGTTTCTTCTTTGTTGGTGCAAGCAAAGTTTACTTCAAGTGTACACTTTACAAAGTGTTTGAAATGAAATGCATATGATGCAGATGGAGTGAAAGAAAGAGTGAGTGAGTGAGGGAATTAATTATAATGAATAGCACTGATTTTTCAATTTTGGATGAAAATGTTGATTTTCATTTTTTGGTGTTTTTATAAAGAGTTGTCATTTCTATACCAGAATATAGGTGCAGAATGTTCCTATTGCTAAAAGAATTATTTGTTTTTTTAATAGACGTAGTTAGTCAAAATTCAACAAAATTCCCGAATGAGGGAAAGACAGTATATTGCCAACTCTTTTATGCTGTCCTTTTAATTACAGAAATTGGTGCTTTGAACATGGGTTTTGTGAGGATTTCTACTGTTAGAACTAATCACTGGATTTTAGATAGGGAGCTTACTGATACGGAAGGGAATGTGTCTCTGTATGAGTATGTTATCAAACAGTAAATACAAGGCTACATTTGAGACCCAAGAACAAGATTCCAGGGGGTATTAAAATTAAAGAAGGAGAGGGCTTCATATTTTATGACCTATGGTTACTTTCCTGTCAAAATGTAGATTTCTGTGCATATTGCACTTTTTTCAGTGTGTTTTATAGTCAGTGAATTTCATTTATTATTATTATTTTTTTTTTTTTTCCGAATTGCTGTGTTTTTTCTGAAACTTTGTTTTTTAGCCATTTTTCCATTCCCTCCAAGACTTACCAACACATTTTCATAACATGTCATTTACATATTTTTCTTAACATAATGAACAAAATGGCAAAAGCGTTTTTCAGTATTTGTTTTAGTTTCTTGAGAAAAACACTTTTAATGAATTAAAAGGCAAATTTTGTACATTTTTCATGTATGGCATTAACCAAAATTCATTAAAAAAAAAACCAAACTCAAATTCCCTTCTGACATAATCTCTGTAAAGATATTAGAAATGACATAAAAGTTTGGAGTGATTTGGTGTGTAATAATGGATTAAAACATGGCAAAGTCCAAGATTTCGGCTTTTTCCATGGCAACCAGACACATGAGACAACATGCCAAATACATAATAATATGCACAGAGAAAAATTGTGCTAAGATTACACTTTTTAGGCCAAAAAAATGTTTTCGTATGTTTTCATCAAATTTGGAGCATATGGAGTTATTGGTATCATTGTGAAGATTATTTATTCCCTGGCTGTGTGTGAAAAGATTTTTGTTCTATCTCAAGTAGAAGTTGAGATATTGGCAATTAAAGACAATGGGAGTTACCTGTTTGCTGCTGTTGAATTTAGTGAGAAAATGGCTGATCACTTTTGCAAATCCTTATTAGTCTTTGTTAGCCTATGCTGCTAAATTGCAATTTTTGGGCTTTTACTCAAAATGTTTCAGCACATTTAATGCTGAAATACATTTTTACATTGATATAGAAGGATTCTATGAAGAAAAAAAAAATTGCCTTAAAAAATCGTTTACTGTTGAAAAACATGGGATTTCTCCGATCGCCTCAGTTTGAAGAGCGCCTGATTTCACTGTGCCGCGTCTCATATGTGGGTGTCTTAACTGTTATTATATCAGGATGTCTACTTATGATAGGGAATTTTTATACATTCTGCATCTCTTATCACAGCGTCAGCCAAGATGCCAGACATTGTCCGCTGTGCCAAATGTCGTCACACTCTGATGCTGTCCTCTGCTTTGGTTGGGTCTCATGGCTTAGGTGAGTGTTGTTGATTAGTTGTACAAAAATTTTGACAGATATAGGTAGCCATAGATGGAACAATATTATGATAGAAATTTTAAAATAGTTGAAAAAGTTTAGACACTGAAAATATGCTTTGTTTTTGACTCCATGCATTCCTCTGCTTTTAGTGTACATCACAATCATCGTAAGGTCTTTGGATCTTTGTCTTATTCCCATTTTGTTGAAGGAAAACTTATTTCACTCAGTAAATCCACTTGTAATCCATATTGTTTGATAAGGATACCATAAGTGCTTGTGGAATTCTAAAAAATTTTAAGGGGATCAATAAAACCATTCATAGGCAGTATTTACGAGTCAAATGCTTATGCACAGAAGGAAATATAGTCTTCCTGCAATAAGCAGCAGCTTGATTAAAAATTTGTCTTTCATTGCCTTCTTTCATTACTGTGTGAGCTGGATTAAAGATGCATTTATGGACATTCAGTCTTACAGAATTATGTTTGTTTGTTTGTTTTTTTCAGTTATTCTATTTGACCATACTATGTGAATAAAATTATGAAGAAGAAAGGAAAGTAGATTAAACCTGACAGATGGTTTTGAAATATTTCACGAGCTCAGTTCTTTTTGTCCTATCTCCATTTTGGGCTATTTGGAGATCTATATAATATGTCGTGAGAAAAAGGGAAATTAAATCTACCATATACTGTAGTTATTTCACCGTTCACTAGCCCAAACAGGTAGCCTATATTTTAAAAAATCATTTTGTCCTATCTCCTATGTACAAAAACAGTCGCTAAACACATATCAATTTTCTCAAAATGCAAAAAGTGGAAACAGAGACCTGACCTCATGATTTGTGATGTGATGAATTTGTTCCTCTCTCAGCATCAACTTTTTGTGTGAGAGTTTGTTGTTGCCATATTTTAAATGAAATAATTTAGAGGTGATTTATACACTCCAATTAATTAATTTTTTTTTTTTTTAATAAGATGCATGGCAGTAGAAAATATTTTGGCTGGAGAAGTGAAATGCTAATTACAGGAACGGCAACCATAAGAGTTTTTTTCCTTTTTTTTAAAACATAATTTTCATTGTTTAAGTGACTACTCTACTTTGCAAATTTCCAGTGGTGGAATTGGGAAATAACCTAGTTGATTACCGTTTCAAACAATTACATTTAATTACTCATTGGAATGTTCCACAGATGTTGATGATGACAAGAACTGTAGCAATGGGCAAGAACTCTTCTCTATATTCATCAATGATGATCAGTACCCGGACTTTATCTTGGAGCAGATTGTGCAGGTAAAATGTGAGGAGGAGGAGGAGGAGGAGGGGGGGGGGTCGGGAGGAGGGACACATGGCCAAGTTGGTAGGCCTCTGCCTCATGGTGAAATGTCTTTCTTGAAATAGTTGGCAGAACAGCACCGCATTTTGGAGGTTTTCTTTTTTTCTTATGTAAAGCATGGCAGTTGTCATATCATAGAGAATTTATGTGCTCTTGTGTATTTCAGGGAAAAGAAATAAAGTGAGATATCTCATATATCTGACTATTTAGGATTTTATACTTAGACAGTTCTATAGTATCCAGCTGTTATCCAGCAGTTGTAGTATAACAGATGAATTCTCACTTTGAAGCAAGAGTAGTGAAGTCAGAGTGATAATACACTGTTAGATTTACTGAAGTATTTTATTTTTAATTTATGTTATTTGTTTGTAAATGTTTTTTTTTTTTTTTTATCCTAGCATATGGTACAGAAATATAGTGGAAACAGTTTAAAGTCAACCTCTCACGACTGAGAAAAAGTGTTGACCTTAAGCAAGGTTGACATTATCCGTTTTCAGGGGACACAATCTTTGGAAGGCACGGGGAGTCAAAATATATTGAGGTGAAGAGAGCCAGGCATCTTTCATATGGCGATAGGCCCACAGGCTATTAGTGTAATGTGTCATAAGAATACAAGGTGTCTCTCTATCTCTCTGAATTTTTTTTTTGTTCTTTGTCCTCACAATTTTTGGCTGCAGTAGATTAGTGTCGATGATTTGGAGTTGACTTTAAACAATATCACCTCTGAAGTGTTGACATTATCAGAAACAAGACTATGAAATATAAAGGGAAACAAACAGGACCACTGGAACAGGTTGACTTGAACTGAGAACTTAACACTTTGTTCCCAATTGTCGCAATTATGCGAAAGTCCGAAAATTCCCTTCATACCAGTTGCGCATTAATGCGACAGCTGAACTAGGCAACATCAGCGGAAGGAAGTAGAGAGGACAGGAAGTCACAAATTAAAGGTATTTTCCACCAAAGAGAGTTATTCGTTAGCTTAATGCAACGATTGGTATGAAGGGGATTTTGAGGCTGTAGCATAATTGCAACAATTTGGGAGCAAAGTGCTAAGTAAATTGACTTCTTGCGGGTTCCGCTGTTTTTACATTTAATTTGAAATTCTCTTGTAACATCCTACAGGCATGCTGGACCAAGGGGAAACTGAAATGTCCAAGATGTCAGACCATAGTGGGATCGCACAATTATGTCCAGCTTTTTCCATGCCATTGCGGGGAGACCCAGTTACCTAGTGCATCTCTGCATGCTAAAAAAGTGGATATTTTACCACAGATAGACACACCGGTGTCATCAGAGAACAACAGGCAAACAAAGACATTCGTCCTGAGAGAACGAAACAGAACTGAAGCAAACAATTGCTTGACAGCTAGAGAGATGAATCTGGAACATGGAAAGAACCTTTCAGATGCAGTCCTGATAGCAAATCCACAGAACAGCAAGACTGAAGACATACCAAGCCACAGCTCAAAAATAGTAGATCTTCAAGAAAACAAACTCATCAAAGTTGTATCCCCAGTAACATCTGGGAAAAGTAAATCTGTGAAACCCCTTTATCAGTCAGCTCCAACTTTGAACTGGTTCAGAAATGCTATTGATTCAGAGTTCCCAGACCGTCCACCTTCAGTAACATTTTCTGAGTTGGATAATCACAGTTCGTTTTATTCCAATGGGCTTTCTGCTGGCAAGAAAATGACTAAGTCTGTTTCTTTACCCTGTGTTTTTCCATTGCTGGATAGTTCGTTGGGATCTATACCAATCAGTTCAGCAGAAAATGAGGACATATATGATGATTCTGGTATATCATCACCAGTCTTGTCTCCATCAATACAGCTTGCAGCATCTGGAGGAGGTGCGCGGCCAAAACATTCCAGCTACAGCTTGTATCCAGCAGAAGAAAACAATGATCTGTTAAATCTTAAAAGAAATTGTAAATGTTGTGCTTGTGGATCTAAGCAAAATGAGCAGAATGAGAAAGAGAATGGTAAGGATCTGCAGAGGGATGAAAATCAGTCTGTATTTTTCATGGAGTCTGCAAGACATCTGACGAGACAGTCTTTGCCAGATATGGCAGTGGGAGAGGCATCTTACCAGGGGAGACAACATGACAGAAAAGAAAATGATGTCTCTCTCAGTGAAAGTAAACGCAGACAAACTGCTGAGCTACCCCAAGTTTCTGTACTTCCAAAACATTTAGATCTTTGGGATGCTTTTATGAAGGAAGAATCCAGTAGATCTGATGCAGAGGATAATCAGTATAGAACACTGACGATGGAATCTCCGATGGATAGGGTGAGAAAAAGATGGAAAAGCTACGGAAAGAAATCTCAAGGATGCAGCAGATATAGGGAGATCAGTAGTGAAACAGACAACATGGAAAACTCCTTCGTCATGCAAGACTTGTCCTCATGTGCAGGAAATGCAGAATCTGGATCTGGTAGTCCAGTCTTGAAGGACAAATCAGTTTGTCAATGTGGTTGTACTAAATGTTTGGCTCTGTGGGTTCAAGCTCTTGGAGAGGAATTGCACAGAGAAAATCATTCCAGATCACAGGCAGCTGACTCTATTCTAGAGACTTTGGAGAGTGAACAATTTGATCATTCTGCTCAGCCATCTCCCAATTTGAATCTCAATGGGAAAAATCATCCAGATGGATCAAATAATACAGCACACAACAGTCAGCATTTCCAAACTGATAACCAACATTTCTGTGAAGATTTGGCCACCAACAGTGGGCGTTCATCTGACTCAAGAGCAACTCAAACCTATCCAGAAGTTGTTCTTGATCTGAATATTTCAAGAATTTTCCGAGAGTCACGTGCCCGTGACCTTGATGTCCGTGCCAATGTCCAGACATGTAGACAGCAGGAGCCAATATCTCTCAGCACTGCTCAGCTTGAGCTGGTGCGAGATGAGGCCAGAACAGCCAGTCATCTTGTCTTCCGTGAGGCTTTCACACGACGACGCCACTCTTGTAGTAGCTGCTCAGGTCGAGAATGCTGCCACATTGATGGGGTTGAAGGACGAGACCTCCTTTGCTGGAACCAGACAGATCTTCGTGGAAGACGCAGGCGTCAGAGTGAGCCACAAATCCGGCAGCCCCAACAGTATGCAGGGGTGGAAACTATCCAATCCACATCACAGCTGCAGCTGAATGAACTGGGTCATGTAGTGGTCCGCAGTATGAGAGAATATGAATTCCGAGATCGTGCAAGAGAGGAAACCCTAGACTGCACTCCACATCAGACTGTGTGCCGTAGAAGGTAAAGATCACCATTGTACTCTTTCTTCTTTAGCTATAGATGTTGGCTAGTAAGCCAAAAATTTATTTGAAAAATTGTTCTCTTTCACTTGGTGAGAGTAAAATTGAGTGCAATCAGAATGGATGTACATTTCAATGCATACATTTTAAGTGAGCATATCATTTCAACATAATTAGGAACTTTTGGATCTGCTACCATTCACTGGTTATATATAGTTATTGCATTTTTTTAGGAATAATGCTGGAGCCGTATATATTTTATATGTCTATATGTGTTAGAATATGATCACATTTACATTCATTGTATTATTGAGCCAAATTTTAAGATAACCTATTCACTTGGTTTTGAATCTTTACTTTCGTTGATTTACAGACCCAAATCACAGTAGAAATGTTGAAATTCATGAGTTTTTTTCCCCATAAGCCATGAATAATGAATGTGTTAGATTACTTTTGGTCTTTTTTTGCTTGCATTTCTAAGTGATTTCTAAATATTAATTGCCATGGCACTGCCTTTATTAAGAAATTGTCTATACTATGGAACTAAGAGACAGACCTTATGGAGATTATTTTTCAAGGTAAGAAAAAGAGGCAGACCATCAGCATCTCCCATTGGGTACATTACTGAATGTAGTTAGTTGTTGAAGATTGAAACAGTTATCCTACAATATCACTGAGCACAGTGGCGAACACTACATCAGGTGATGCCGACAGATAACTGTCTTTGTTTTCTGTTTGCACAGTGTTTTTTCTTAACCCTTTGAACCCCAGGACCAGTGCCTGAAAAACACCTGTCCCTGGCCTTCTGGGCTGAGAACACACACTTCTTCATTTCTTGTTTCATGCTCAATATCTTTTATAAAAATAAGCCTCAAATGCAATCTCGGGCACAGATATTTGTACTTACCCTAATCCTAATGCCCTTGTCCCAAAGCGACCTATTAGATCTATATTTAACTGTAGTGGACGCGTAGGACTGGAGTAATTGTGGTCAGCCCAGTTTACCAGGCTGTGGGGAATTAGACATCGGAAAATCTGCCCAGTATACTGGGCTGCTGGGTTCAGCAGGTTAATTTCTTTCAAAAAGTTCTTTGTCTCTCATGTTTTCTCAGTAACTATTACCAATATAGAATTTTTCATCATATAACCAAAAAAAAAAAAAAAAGAAATTCAGAGAGTGTTTTGTTTTTTTTTCTTGAGTGTCTAAATTTGAATGGGGATTGTTTTTGACCAACCCTCTTCCTTCCTTCTGTCAGACACAAGGGTTGTTGAACAAATGATGTAAAGAAGAAAAAAAATAAATTACTTTCCTTTGTCGTGTGAAAGATTGGTCACAAAAAATATTTTGATGAAATTCTTATGATGACAACTTGCTGACACCAAAGTTTTTTTTAGAATTTTTCATGATGTACGAATACATTTCAAGCAAAAAGCACAAAAATGCTTATTTCAAACACACTGGGTCCGGCAAAAGAAAGTAAAAGGACACTGGCCAAAAGCAATCCCCATATGGATAGAGGTGGATAGATGTTTAATGTAAAATTCTCTTTCTTTGTATATTTTTTAACAGACGGAAAAACAGAAAATCTGGTCGGAGGTCAGAAAATAGAAACTGTAAGTGACATCATTTTAGTGGAGTGTTGTAAAAGATCCCAGAGATTGTCAACTGGTTACTAAAATTTTATAAAAAAGCCACAAATATGAACAAAATAAATGTCTATATACAGATGCTTCTTTTGTGTTATCCATTAGTCACAAGTAATGTTCACAAAAAGCTGCTTATCATAGTGTGCAACATGTTTTCAACCTTTATTGTATTGCAATATTCAAATTACATACAAAACTTTTCTTTTCTTTATGTAAGACAGAATATCTGATTATGTTATCAATCTGTTTTTTCCAACTTCCTTTTTACCATATTTTGAGGATGGTTTTTATTGCATGTTTAAAAAGTGAGTTCAGTAGCTGGTAGATACTGTTGTTGTTATCAGAATCACTATGAAATTTGATGAGGATGAGATGAGCCATTATATTGTTGCTTCCTATAGTTTGACACGTAAACTTAATTCTGCATGTGATAATGCATTACTTTGACTCTCAGCCAAATTACTTTCCTTTACTAATCTGTGTGAGATATAAAAGACAAGCTTTGTGACAAAGACATATGTCTTGCACCCAGGGCAAATGAGTCAGAAGTTGCGCTGAGTGAGTTCAAGTCTCAGCTGTTTTTGACTTTATTTTACTATTTTCCAACTATGGTACCAAAATATTTCTTTTTTTTTTTTTTTTCAGATTAAAATAGGTTAGATTGTGGTTTTGTGAAAACAAAAAAAAAAGTTAGCATCTTAGTCGGAAAACAGTTAAAAACGACCAAAAATGGCTATGTATCTTCATTATCTGGCACGACTTCTGACTCATTTGCTCTGGTCGCAAGACATATGTCAATCTACCAACATATGGCTCAAGGTGCTCATTATATGGCTTTCACTGACAAAATATTTTTATATTTCAGTATCAAAAACTTTTGGGAGTGAGAAGCTGATACCGGAGGAGGTCGGGGATGAAGGAACTTGTGCTGTGTGCTATGAGATCATGTACAGACCACACACTGTTGTCCCATGTCAACACGTGTTTTGTGTAGCCTGCCTGTGGGGAATCGCCAAGCACACACCAGGGGGTCAAGCAGCCTGCCCTATGTGCCGAAGAAAAATAAACAAATGCATTTCAAATGGAGGTAGAACTTTGATAGCACTATTGAAATTTGAATTGTCACCGTCTGTTTGGGCCTATTGGCCCAGCTAGATCTGGAGTCTATTTGGGCCTATTGAGATGCATCTCTTCCTCTCTGTTAGTGCGTAAGAAAGTTATTCAGTCCAGTTAGTTATGTGACCTGTCGGGGATGGGGGGGGGAGGAGGAGAGGGGGAATCACCTCTTCCTTCTCCCCTCCCCCAGAAACTGTGAAGGGACACTCCCATGTGCGACCCAATACAAAATTGTTTTGCCGTTACGATGCGGTGCAATTTTTTTATTGGCCTATGCTTCCTCGTTGCAATACTAGGCCAGATAGACTCTGCGTTTTAATTTCCACAACTTTTGTGGCTAATTCTTGTGCTCCTGTCTACTGTTGCTCATCATGGTTGTAAGATATGGACATTTGTTTTGTAATTATTGAGACCACAAGACCAAATTCTCGAATTGGCTCATGGGCTGTAATATTTAAGAGTTTTTTTTTTTTTTTTTTTCTGAAAATTCAGTCAAATAAATTAGAAAGAAAGGAAAGGAATTTTTTTTTCTTTTTTTTTTTTTTTAGCTGTTGACATCTTTAAGGGAGCGTCCAATTCAGAGGACAATTTTGTTTTTATTTGGACATAATATTTTACAGGTTGACAATAATTACTTGGCTCCGCAGCAGCAGCATTGTGAGAAGAATGTCCTCCCCTCTGCCATACACCATCAAAGGAAACTGCAATTACATTATTTCTAATATCACTTTTCTGGACTGTAACAGTGTCATCCTAATCATTTCTGTTGCCAAGAACTAAATTTTATTGATGGTGAATTATCATATTATGATCCAGGCTAGTTGGAGAGAGGGGATTCTGTACTGAGGATAAGCTGAAAAAAAACAAATTCTCTAAGGCAAAGTCCTCCAAACAGAAAAGGGAGTATTGTACTCTATTGTAGAAATATTAAAGTGTCATTTGCATCGATTTTTGAAATTTTGATACTTTAGAATCACTTTTTTTTTCAAACAAAAAAAAAAAAAAAAAAGCAGCAAATCTCTAACTATGACCAATATTTTGCCATCAATATTTTCTTTGAAAGGAGAGGACAGTGACCGAAACAAATTCATCTACATTGTCACCATGGTTTTACTGGGGTTTTTTTTGTTTTTCTTGCATGTCTGTACAAGTTATCTATGTAAAGGTTACTTTCCAGTGTGGAATCTGAAACATTCTTGTCCATCCAGTGCCGATACATGGTGATAATGTGTGAAAGCTAAGGGGGAAGAACAACAGATGTCCAGATTTTGATATTTGTCAGGGTACATTCCATGGATTTTGTCCCTAAGCCATAGCTATCCCACTTAGAAAGATCAGAAAGAATGGTCACTCTAGTCCAAAGCGATGGTTTTAAATCAATAACTTCAGCAAATAAAAAGCAAATGAGTCTTTATAAACAAAATTGTTCAGTTGTCTCCCCATGTGTAAAAAGCAGGCATATGTGTTTGTTTCCCCTTGGTCTTTGATCTCCGATCAGATTTGACATGGTCAGTATTAATAGTTGCTGACTTTTTTTTTTCATTTTTCCAGGATTACTGGAGGAGCTGCGGACAAAGTATGCCATAGCCTATGCTCAGAGGGAGCAATTTGTGAAAAAGCATCTTCAGAATCGAAACAACATCCTCCCATCCTCATCGCGAAGCATGCGCCGCACATCTGCTATGCATCATAATGGAAGAATGAACTTTCGGGAGGCTCACCATAGATTTCCTTTGGACAATCATCCAATGTCGTGGTGCATGCAAAGTTTATTGATCGTCATTGTTATCATCATCATATTTATCAATTACATTTTTTTCCGTGCACCTTGATTATTGGTTAAATATTGTGAATTTGATGACTACTTAACGTAAGATACAAGGATTAAACATGCTTGGAAAAAGGAGGTCAGGAAGAAAAGAAATGGATAAATAACTTCCAAAGTGGACAGGATTGGTTGTAGCTTGAAGACAGGGTCTGTCACAGATGAGTGAGATGCTTAGTAGTACAACTGTTTTCCTGTGGTAGGCCTGGGCACTATTCAAATAATCATCCGTCTCCTATGAACATTTCTCTTGATCTTGAGGACTTCAGTAATAAACCAATGCTCAATCACTCAGCTCCATGAACACAGCGAAGACTAAACACTGTTATTCTTTTGCATGATAAACATTACTCAGTATTCATTTTGGGCCTTAGAGATATTGGTTGTTAAAGTATAGGGTCCTAGTCTAATAACTTGTGTTTTTGCAAATGTTTTGCAGAATGTTTACAAAAATAAAAAAAGCCAAAATTTGTAATTGCTATTTTGAGGAAAAACCTTGGTTTTGTTCAAAATTTTTGTATGGGACCAGAGTTTTCAGAAAATTTGATCATATTCCTGGAGTATTTCTTCCTGGTGTAAAATGTTGGTGTTTGTTTCTGATGTGGATATGATGCAGTATTGTCATAAACGTTTTAAAACGTTTGCTAAGTGCCTTTAGATCACGGACTGACAGAAATATGTTTTTCAAGCATGTTACATGATGCTTTATACTGCGTGTTTCTCAATAAGTTATGGTGTTTGTATTGATGTTGTATTACACATAGTAATATGTGTGGAGAATCTGATCTCATGAGCATGATGTTGTGGATTATATAAAGCCAGCTGTAGAGCACTGCATGTGCACACTTTTGTTGTTACTATTCATTGTGATAAAATAATATACGTATTATTATCTACATATGCACATTGTCTCTATTGTTGCTCAACATGGATTACATTGAACATATCCGTCACTTCCCAATGACTGACTGACTGACTGATTGACTGACTGAGACTCACAGCCAATGCTTTATGTAGGGGCACAAAAAAAATGACCTGACAATCATTCTTCCTTTGTTCCTGATTTCTGCCGTTCTCTAAGATTTGGCAAGTGGCTGGTTTGTCCATTCTTTGATGTTATTATCATCGTCATAACATTTCTCCTGTCTCCTTCATCCTCTTCCACCTGGTACAGTAGCTTGCACGATGGTTTTTGCAAGACACGATGACCTTGTGACATGACCTTACCAATTTAGTTTTCTGATCTTGACAATGGAGATGCGGTCATTGTTTAGTCTAGTAGGTGCCTTACTCCGGATTCATCATTTATGACCCCAGTCTTTGTATAATACACCAAATATTTTTAGTAACATCTCATTTTGAAGATGTAGGTTGCCTTTCCCAAATCAGCAGCGAGGGCCGTGCCTCTCAAAAGTACATGAATGCTGTAGCCAGTAAGGGAACACTCAGAGGAAAATGTATTGAAAGTGAAAAACAGTCCCTCCTCAAATATCACATACACATGTCCATGTATATATACATTTATATATATGCCAGGGATGTCAAATTTCCTACTTAACTTAAAAGTAGGATTTCCTACTTTTTGGCTGTCAGTAATTTCTCTTTTGGCCCCAAATCCGCTATTATTTACCATTAACATACTTCAGTTTTATGTGCTGTTGGAGAATATGGCAGGAACGTTTCCTACTTTTTCATGGATTTAGATTGACATCCCTGATATACATTTATATATTTGTTCGTAGGACATACTTGTTGAAACAGTCTCACAAAATCCAGTATATAGAATAAAGTTACTTTATTGTGTGTACAGGGTGAAAGATGCCATATTTTCAGAATATTTTTAGAATCAAAACTACACTGTAGAAAAAACTTTTTTAAAAAAATCCTTGCCTGGAGTTTTTATACAGTATATATCGCATGTAGAAATAAGGGCATAAATTATATGAATGTGTATTTGATTACTTCTTTCCATGGGTGTGATTTCTCAGATTTAACAAAAGCTTTTTCAGTCATCTCAGCATTTGCTGGATTCTGAAATGTGAATGCGTCCAAGAAATTTTATTTTTCAAGATGTCTTCACTTTCTAAGTTCCAGCAATGCTAACACGATTGGAAAATCCCCCCCCCCCTTTTTTTTTTTGTCTTTCCTGTTTCATATGAAGAAATCAGACCAAGGCTTGTAGAGACACACATGATGATTTATGTGTTGAGGGAAAAATGAATCCAACTATGAGATTTTTGTTACATAATCATTTTATCATATCCACGCTATCTGTGATGATGAATTTGCATATTTTATTCTTTATGTATATTCTGTTGTTTTAATTCTCATGGAAATAGCTTTGCTATCTTTAATGTGATTTGGCATTGTTTATGAACACAATTATGATATCCAGTTATATGTTATTACATTTCATATGGATAATTAGGTCTACTCATTTTCCTTATTTATTATTATTTTTATTATTTTTTTTTTTTTCATTTTTTCTTATTTGTAATGGCTAATCGATGCTGATTAGTATTTTGTGTTACAGAACTCACAGATTCGTGTTGATTAATTTAAATATCTGCTTGTGCTTTCCCTTCCAACTTCAGTAAGATATTTCAATCTCCCTTCCTTATATTGGAGATGATTAATTTTTTTTTTGTTTTTTTTTTGTGCTATGGTGTTGTTTTTGATTTCTCTTGTCATGTGTGACTGGTGTAGCGGCAAGCAGATCACTTACTGACATGGGTTGTTACATGCAAATGGAGGCTAACTGTTCAGGCACAAAGTCATCCACAGATGTTGCATGATTGGTTGTGTTGGGGTTTAACGACACATCAGCACAATGGCGGCTCTATTGTGTCAAAGACGGTAAAATACATTTACACGTCAAGAAGAAGAGAAGAAAGAAAGCGGACAGAAGATTGGAGCAAGGAAAGAGAGAGAAGAGATGTCTCCCATGGAATGTCGAGGATGGCACTCCATGGGAGACACCCCACTAATTACGGGAGTACACCACCTGCAGATGGGAGCTGAGAACTTACTTATATACCCCGGGCCCCTGTCGGGGAAGATGTTGCATGAGATGGGGTTGAACTACTATCCCTTCTTTTGTGAATAGTGGTTTGCTCTGTTTGTGCTCGAATATCTGTGTGCCCTGAATACATCGTTTGCTGTCACAGTGTTCTGTTAAGGTTAACTTCTTCTCAGGAACTTCAGTGTTGTGGCACCTCAGGTTGTTTTCAAAATCACCTTGTATCTCCTAAGAGATTTTCCATGGTCATCGTGTCCTTCCATCACCTGTCCATAGAATAGCGTATTTTTGAAATTCTGCAAAAGTCCCCCCTTTTGGAAAGGGCAAATAATCTGTGAAATGAAATGCGACACATTGAAATCAGGCACTCGTCAAACTGAGCCGACCGGAGAAACCATGTGTTTTTCAACAGTGAATGAATTTTTAACATGTTTTTGGATTTTTCACCAAATCCTTCTATATCTATCTAAAAATGCATTTCAGAGTTCAACTGACTGAAATAGAGTGAGTAAAGGCCCAAAAATTGTAATTTAGTGGCATG
>JBCAUA010638530.1:0-15848 GCA_038406235.1 Peronia verruculata
CATGCGCCGTTCCGATAAACTGTCCCTATTGTTCTCAGTACAATGGATTTTAAAAGTGCGCCGTTCCGATATGCTGCCGGTGGTTTACACTCAAAAATGATATGGGGGACACACAGAGGCCTCAAGAACCCGAAAGTGCTTCTTATAAAGATAGGTGAGGGGGGGGGGGGGTAAGGGGTAGGGAGCAAAAATCTATAAAGACCTGGGAAGTCATGACAAGAGGGTTAGTATGTTAAAAAAAAAAGGCTGTTCCGAGGTTGAAAGCTGAACAGAAAACTATTCATGTCAATTTTTCGCTAGAACAACGCGTTTTTCTCAAAAGCCGGTTTTTTGACAGTTTTTTTCAATCTCCTTTTTTTTTTTTTTTCATACTGATTGAAACCAAATTTGGTATGCATAATTCTCACTATAAAACCCAAATTCTGTCAGTAAGTTTTAGAGAAAATTGGGTTTTCAGTTTGACAAAAATGGCGAAAGTTGCATTTTCACTATATGGAGTTTTCAAAAATTTATAAACTTTTCCATTGTATAGAAACAACTAATAATGTGTAACTTTGTAGATATTATAAAAAAAAATATATATTCACTAAATTTTATCAAGTTTCGTTGAAATTTGGCAGAGGAGATATATTTTAAAATCCGTCAATTTAGAGACGCCAAAATCTAATATGGCGGCGCTGCCATTCCAACCGTATAAAAAAGTCGATTTTTTAAAATTGTTTTCCTGTAATTTGGACATGCTGAATTCGATGGAAAAGGTTAAAATAAACTAACTTTAAGGCCCAGCTAGACCCTAGAGTCTATGTGGGCCCATTGATGCGCCTCTTTCTCTCTGTCCGTGCATAAGAAAGTTATTTTATCCAGCAAGTTATCTAACGTGTCGGGAGGGGAGGCTATCCTTCCTCTCCCCAACTGCAAACAGACGCTCCCATGTGCGAGCCAACACAAAATTGTTTCGCCTTTACTTTGTGGGCAACTTATTTATTTGCCTATGCTTCCTCATTGCAATACTTGGCCCAGATAGACAATCTGAAAAAAAAAAAAAAAACACTTCCAGGACGTGCCCCCCTCCCTCCCCTTAACTCGGCGGATCGACAGGAAACTAAAGGGACGGTGGTGAACAGCCGTGGTGGGGGGGGGGGGGGGGAAGAGGGCATTCATATCTCAATATTTGTTGCCGTAGGAGTATGGATTCAGACATAACCATGTAAGGAAGGAGTTGTCAAAGAAATAGACGAAGGTGGGTTTTGATATGGAAGAAAGTTAGCGACAGAGGAAGAAGAAAAAAAAAAGGGACTGGCATGGGGTGGGTGGGGTAGGAGAAGGGATCCCGGGAGGAAAAATAAGCCTGGAAAAAAAAGGTCCATGAGTAAATAGTGTTTAGAGTTACTGCATTAAGAAACCTCGAACCCTTGGGCGAGAAGATATAATGAGTGAGTGAGTGAGTGTGTGAGAGAGAGAGAGAGAGTGAGAGAGAGAAAGAGAGAGAGACAGACAGAGAGGCAAAGAAAGTTGGCGGTGGAAGAGAGATTTCGGAAAGAAAGAATTTCCTATCCTGCAAATAGTTACATGAGTAATATAAATGGTATTATAATAAGAGTTGCCGTCCTCTACAAGTCCTGGGACAAAAGGGCTGTATTGTGACACAGTTAAGGCATTCCTGGAAACAGACCACGTAACCAGATTCTCTGAAGGCTGACAATAAATCTTCGCCCAAGAAGTAAATTATTTTAACTATAACAATTTAATTATGTTGTTTTAACAATTTCTGTTTTGCGACGACGACATTCCGGTGAGTGAAACTCAGATTGGATGACTCTTGTTGAACTTTGCATGCACAATGCTCATAGATATGGCGGCCTGTTTTTAATCTTTTTTTTTTTTTTTTAATGTTTAATACTTTTTGTTTGATATTCGAATTTGATGAATGTATTGACGTCACTGATTTTTGTTTTATGAATTAATACTCTCTTTTTGCCGTAAGGATTTATAATTATAAAATGCGAAAACGTCAGCAATGTGGCCTTTTGTTACTGGATATGGCACGATGGCGTTTCAGATCTGGTCGCTGTAAACAGTCAGCCTTGAATGACTACCGGGCGTTGGCCTATTAGAGAGCTGAGCTACGCCGCGTTCAAGGTCGTTACGCAGCAGGGCTGGTGGGCAGAAACTGGTTTAGCAATGAATTTAATCTCATAAATGACGATTACGAGAGGTCCAAGAAAAACAGCTACATTTGGTTTTCACTAAAAATTGTAAAAAAAGAAACAAAACATATCGATACCGCAAAAAACGTTTTCTATTCTATCTGAGTTTTTCCCTGAGCGGTAAAAGTTGCAAGCATTTCATTGGATTCAGTGCACAATTTGGCATCCTGCTTCGTTTGATTAGCTATGAAATGATATGTGTCTATGAAGCGTTAAATGTTAATTTCAGTGTACTATTTTTGCTATTAAGAGCTTTGCTTAATTACTCTAAGAGCCTGCCTCACTAAGTTCTTCATTTTTCCTCTTAACAATTTGATATTTAGGGAAAGGAAACAAAAACATTAGCATTGATAAACAATTAATCAAAGTAATGTCATTGTTTCTTTACCAGTAATTGATCATAATAGCAGTTGTATTATGAAAGCTATAATAATAATAATAATAATAATAACAATAATAACAAATGCAAAAACACATAGCAGAAAACCTGTTTATAATATGTCCTTCTGTCCGTCTATTCATCTGTCTTAAGTCTGTGCTAGGGATAATTATAACTTATGGTAAAAAATAGATAAATAGAAATGACAGTGATTAGCTCGGCAACTCAGTATTAACACAAATAATAATAAAACAAAACAAAACAAAATAAAATAAAAAGCGCCAGAACCAGACAAAGTCAAGTCATATCCTCCCACACTCTCTTCTTTCTGTGTTTTTTCTTTTCTATGCTCTTTCTTTCTTCTTTTCTTTTTCTTTCTCTTAGTCTGAGTGTTCTAGTATGTTTTTTTTTTTTCATAATATGTCTATAGCTATACCAGAATCCCGCTTCGTCCCAAAGAATGTCGGGATGCCAAAATATTACAATAGTAAAGAAAATAAAAAAAAAAAAAAAACTGAGCAACTCCATATTTGTAATACAATGTAGTAGCAACAAAACTCGGTATCTAGCATAATAATGGGTCTAATGAAACACGGGTTATTATATAGAATTCTGCCAATCACGATTAATACTGCAAATAATAATAATAATCCGGAGTGGAGGAGCAGAAGAAGTGGAAAAGGGGGGCGGGGGGGGGGGGGTCAGGGCGGGCTATCGGTCCTGAACACTGAAACGGGCACTGACATTTTTGAATTCTGTGGACATAATGTTGAATATTTATTACATGCATAAGCTCTGTGCTCACCATGTTAAATTAATATCGGTTAGAACAAAAATATAGCGTTAATACATATTTTGCAGCCCTAGGAATGAATCAATGAAGATAAAGGAAGACTTTTTACGGTATGACATTCTATATATTTTTCCACACTTTTTGGTGAAAACCACATATTTGGAAGTTTCCTGGTTCTCTTGTGTAATCGTCAATAAGATACTAAATTCAACGGTAAGTATTATAGTTCCAGCCCACCAATGTGTACCCCTGCTACACGGGGCGAGCGTCTGAATGATCTCGTTGCACAGATCTACAAGGACGCCTTAACCACAGAGCATGATGAAGGCAAAATGGTTATACTCTACAAGAATGTCTTTACTTCATGACCTGCTTTCAGAAACAAACTGAAGTCCTCCACCCAGAATCGAGTATGAGGAAAGGCCAAACTGACTGCCGGAACAAAGAAGGCAAGAAACACGTCTTAGCACTTTTCATTTCAGATGTCCTTGTCGCATGCCGGGCATAATAGGTTCCGTCTGGCTCTGGCCTCTCACTAACTACATCGTGATTTGACAGCGCAAGCTTCCCTGGCTGAACCATGTTTGTTGCATGGAGGATGGTAGAATTTCAAAAGGCATGCTCTGTGGTGAGGTCTAGGAAACCATAAAACTAGCCGTCTCCCGCAGCGCAACGACAGCTTCATCAAGCAAGTAGAAGTGAGGACTACAGTGAATTCTCTGCAGTGAATCCTGGGAGGACCTTACAGCCTCGGCCCATCCTCCCCTTCTCCCCCTTTATGAGAGATGGTTTTGACATAAGCAGAGACGTCAGGTTATAGAATAATCTGTAAGGGAGGCACCCGATGTTCTCCCAGGTCGATGTTCCCCCAGGCCCATGATGTTATTGTTCTAAGCTGTTCTTTGGGTGTCCTCGGTCCTATATAAACAAAATAGAACATCCGCTAATGATGATTGCGATCCGAAATGTAACAGCGTGAGTGGGGCGGGGTTTGGGGTAATACTATTTTTTTTTTTTAATTTTATAGAATAATTTCGGAGATAAACAATGGTGGGTTGAAACTGGAAACTTGGAGTTCCAAGGATCGGGGCTGGGGGGCGGAGGGGGGGGGGGAGTAGGCGTATGCTTCAGTCAAAAACTTGAAATTTGGGGTTGAAAGAGCAAAGAGCAGAGCACGATATATAACCCGACATATTACTTGCCATTACTTCTTGACGTATGACATTATATACGACATCGCATATGCCATGATGTATGGCATGCATGATATGTGACATGACACGTGACAAGACACTTGTGGCATGACGTGAAATGACATGTGGCATAACATGATATGATCTGACATATATGACACATGGTATAACTGAAGGAACATAAACCTGGGGGAACATAGACATGCTCCAATCTACAATAGAGTGGTCTGTATAATGAAGAGGTTACAAAACTGACGCCCACAAGAAATTTATAAGAGTGGCTCGTTTCAAATGGGGTAGGGGGAAAGTAATGGGGTCGGATATCAGCTTACATATAGTAAAATGACTGTGTCATTCTGAAATTTGTGTGGAATCATAAGTCAAGGCGAAATACTTCAAAGTGGTTGGTGTCAGATTCCGGCTACAATTACTACTGTTGTTTGTGCAGAAATAATGTTTACTTCACAGTGCATCAGCACCATTACATAGCTTTTTCTGAAGTCATATAACTGTTCCCACAGCTTTGTAATTAATTACAAAACTGAGCAGTAACAATCCTGCTTCGTTCACTGTACATACGGACATCACTGCTAAAGTACTGCGTCGATAACGCGCTTGCTCCTGCTGAGCCCAAGTAGCCCCATTTCGTCGCCAAAGCCCGAGCTGACTATGCTATTATTGCTGTCTTGCCAAAGATGTGTGCCTCGCCATCTTTCAGTCTATTCATTTCACCCCATTTCATCATCATCATTCCATCCCATCATTCCCATCCCATTCCTAAAATTCCATCACTACCATTTAATCATTATGGCCCCCTCCTATTCCATAGTCCTTTTCCCAACTCCACCCCCCTCCCGCCATTTCATTGTAATCTCATCCCATTTCATCATCTCCATCCAATCTCATCCCAACACATCTTGTCAGTCCCAATTCATCATCCCCATCCCATCCTATCCCATCACCCCGCTCCCTCCCCCCATTCCATGCCCTCATGTCTATGTCATCCCATCCAATCATCCTCACCCCATCCCATCTCACTAAGATCGACAGTATTGTTTGATGTTGCGCCTTGCATTCTGCCAGACTCTCTGATTTCCTACAAGAATAGGGGCCTTAGTGCAATAGTTCATATTCGACTAACGAAAAACCTGGAAATCCCCGGCGAAATCTTCGTACCCACCTTCTAAAAATAGAATACCCACTGATGTTTGTTACAGCTCTACCACGGGATCTGAGAAGAAGTGTCACCTGTCCCGTGCATTTTATATGTTTTTCTATGTCAATGGTAGCCAACAGTGTTTGTTCCTTCTTCACCCCACCCCACCCCCTTTCTACAATTAGACTGGGATTTCCAGCAGTTGGCTTGGTCGTAACAAATCCATCCCCGGCTTTTCAGAGTTTCATATTTTGTTATTCAAATCTGCAACAGAGCAGCTGAAAATAGTGTATTAGTCAAAATTTGGCAAATTTAAGCTCCATGTTGTTCATGATCTCATCATTTGACTAGTTCAACCTCGATCAAATGAATCACAGATGGAAGCGAATTAAAGTAGAGCTTTCTAATGAGCTGTTCTATGATGCTGAATGTATAAAGGACTGACTGGACTGGCCAACAAGAACACAATGAATGCCAACATTCGTTGCTAGTGTTTTAACCCTAGAAATGTCAAGTTTCTAACATAGAAACTCATTGTTTTCTTTCTCCCAGCCACTTGTATGAGTTTGTGGTTTTTTTTTTATGGTAAAGTTTAATGGCACATCAGCACGATCACGGCTATACATGCCAAACACTGTAAGATAGGTTTACACGTCTAGAAGAAGAGAGGACAGAGATCGGGACAGTTGACAGGAGCAAGGAGAGAGAAACGCGACGTCACTCCTGGAACTGGAAGGTCGAGTATGGCATTTAATAAGAGTGATTCCACCGATGGTGGGCTTTCATTGACTGCATGTTGGGAAGGGGGGGAGGGAATCATGTCAGTTAATTTGCATGCTGGATAACCGAACTGCTAGTACGATCTGTTTCACCACCAAGCAGTTAGTCTTTCCAGAATAAATATAATGAAAGAAATATTATCCTCTTGCCAGAGGCTAGCATTTTTAAGGTTAAAGTTATTCACCCTGTGATTAGTTCTTTCACGGTCACCGCTTCTGGACCCACAAATATGTTGGATTGACTCATTTCCCGTCTGTGATAAACTGGTCTCCAGAGTGTTTGACGTTGTCGATTTTAAGAATGAAAATTGGTGACTTTCTTTTGGGCTCAGGAAGAGGCAACGGCGGGCGGGAGGGTTCAATAAAAAAGGGGGAGGGGGCATTCTATGAAGGCAGCAGATCTTGATGATTTGACCTGAAGCTGGATTGTTGCTTATTTTGTAATCTCAAAAGAATGAGAGAGAAAGAGAGAGAGAGAGAGAGAGGGAGGGAGGGGGAGGGGAATAAAGAAGCAGACAAATATTTCAGGTGAAAGAAAGTTATACTGCATGGTGGAGAATGGAGGAGAAAGAGGAGGGAAAGGAGAAGGAAATAGGGAAGAGAGGAGTGAGAAACAGTGTGGAGTGAGTTATAGAGTCCATGTTTTGGAACCCCCCCCCCCCCCCCACCCCGTGATTAGTCAAAACAATAATACATTAAAGACCAAGACAAAAAAGCAAACAAACAAACTAACCAACTATTTCATATTGGCACACAAACTCGTAAACTAGAGAAGTAGTGAATGCAGAGACAGGTAACGCTCAGTTCTAGGCTGGAAAAATAACTGACGTAATGATTTGAAAACACGGTTTGCTCATCCAAACAAAACAAAATCGCTAAGTATGAAGAAAAGGAAAAATAACTATAACGCAAGGAGACACACATTTTGTTACTGTTTATTGAAAGCGAGGAAGCTTAAAAAAAAAAAAAAAACGGCTATTAAAACAGACATTCACAATGTTTATTGATGAAGGCAGTTTAGCAATTTCTGACTGAAAATTTAGCAAAATAATAAATCAAAAACTGTTATCTCAATTTTCTCAAAATAACTGTAGATCGATTGTAAAGTTTACGTCAGAAACTGAAGCATATTGGAATAATCCGTCAGTAAAAGCAGCTATGCAGAAATAGAAAATAAAGAGTTAAAACAAACTTTGTGGTGTGATTTTGAAGAATTAAGTATTTCATCTGCGGATCCGTTTCTGTTCACCGGATTCTCGTATTTGTTCTGCTCATATTAGAGGATTCTGTATCTTTGGTGTCTGCAACTGAAAAATAATTACGTCTAAGCTACCATTAATAACATCATCGGCTGATGTACAACTTGTGTGGAAGATCCCAGACTTGGGGGTCCAACACAGTAGAAAATTGCAACATATTCAATTACCATAGGCTGTATCTTTAGTGCCTGCAGCATAACAAAGCTTAAATATAGATCTGTGCTCCGACAGTAAGTGCACAGATATAGATTTGATCTAAGGTTAATGGTACAATAGTAATCTCAGCCTATGTACATAGAGAGTCCCTAGCCTCTAGGCGTCAGACATACAGCAACAGTATTACAAAGAGATTATGTACAATATCAACAAGGTAAATGCTATGGACAAATCGTGATGCTAATAGAAGGATAAAAAAAAAAAAAATACATCAGTGTATAAAAATGTGGCAACTACACAACACTAGCAAAAAGCTGGGTCAGCAAAGACACATGACGGATTGTGCAGAGTAGCATTAATTTAACTAGATCTGATACAACATAATTGTACTGGTTAGTTTAATGGAACTACCGTCCTGATCATAAAATATTTAATTAATGCAAGTGATGTCCATTTATGCGTATGTTCATGTGTGTCTGTGTCTGTGTGTCTTTTTGCTACTGTGAGTATGTATAATGTGTATATCGTATTTGAAGCCAAGGACATTTTTCTCACTTAAATATGAGTCACTATTGAAATAGATGACAACAGAAAAAAGAAATAAACAAACAAACAAACAAACTGAGCAGTTGCCATAATTAATCACATTCATGATACCACAATCATGCAAATCCAATAAGACAAACAGTAATACAAACCGCAAATGATTAGAGAGGCAATGTTGGCCTGACTCTAGTGAGGCTGAAAAGATTGTAAATTTCTGTCCTGAAATGAAAAACACTACAAAAACAAACAAACAAACAAGCAAAGACACAATTATTATAACAAGCTGGCAAACTATACAATGTTGTTTCCTTAAATGAAATAATAATTATCTAACAGAATCCCTCTTCATCAACACTAATAAAAAAAAAAAAAAGAAGAAGAAGAAAAAAGAAAAGAAATCTTTTCTCATAATATCAAAAATTTGCCATAGCGCAATCAATATGTATACTTTATGTTTTCTGGTACGCTGATTTAAAATCTGAAAATGTTTTCTCCTGTCACGTAACATTTTTTTTTTTTTTTTATCATTGACCGTTTTATGTCTAAAAACAAAGTTGTCTTTCTTAAGTGCAATATTGAAGACATTTTGCCCATCGATATCTCCAACTGTAAATTGAATATGCGAAATAATGCAATAATTAAAGCAGTGGTATGAAATGATGCAATAAGGTACTGTCGGCTTGAGAATCCTGTTCAATGATGCAGTCAAGCTAATGTAAATGAAGTGTTATCTTGCAATAAAATTGATCTATTGTTTTATTGTTACCACACTGTGGTAAGAGGATGTCAGCTCCCAAAGCTTTTCTTCGGTAATGTTGTTCACTATCTGATAAGACGACGAGCGTTGGACTAAGAGATTGTGTAACTTATCCTGACAGTTTTGGTTCTATGAATTCACTTTAAAAAATAAGTGCAAGAAGCTGACACCATAATGAAACTTGCATAAAATCATCATCTGGGATATAAAATTGGATTGGTGATAAAGACAAACCACGGATACCTGATGTGATTTGCATGATTTTCTGTTCTAGAATTTCGAAGTGGTTTAATGGACAACGACAGAAAATGTCTTTTGGGGATGAGGCGTGAACAGATTTTCAGGTTGACTCTTACTTCACATGACGAAAATTGAGGGTTTCTCAAAGAAAAGCAAGCCAAATATTGTATACTCAAACTGCCTATCAGCATTGAAACCAATGCTTTTTGACGAGTAGAATCCTGTGCCTCCTCCAGATGCAGGTCTGTTTGATGATAGCAATAGTACTGATGGTGAATGTATCAATGATGTTGTGGGGGGTGAGGACGAGTATGAGGCAGAAATCGGTGAAAAAATACCGCACTTGATTAATTTAAAAAATGTTAATGACTTCGAGACATTTCTTTGCCCAAAGAAAAGGCCGAGATGCATCTCCTCTCGGTTACAGCAATAGAATCTCTTACGAAAAGGTATCAGAAAAAATTTGTCGTCACCACACAAATCCTACACAATGGAAAATGTTTTTTGCATCTCCAGTGCTATTAATGGTCTTATAATGAGGTTTGGCATGATCACGTCCCGAATGAAACCAGACGTGCTTTATAGATTAAAGAAAGACATATTTAAAAGCTGTACTTTTACAGAGTGGCAACGTTAAACTTTCTGTGGCACTGACGCATGTAGTGGGTTTAAAAGAAATTACAATTTAAGAATAAATAGAATCTCTTCTTAGAGTATGCCACGACTCAAACGCAACTTACACATTTCTGGTGATCTCAAAGTAATGTCGTTACTTCGTGGACTACAAATGGGACATTCCAAGCATAATATGTTTCTTGCTCCTTTGGAACAGCCTTGATGATGACAATCATTATATTAGAAAATAATGACCAGAAAGTAGTGATAGTATGATTGGCAGGTTCAATATTCAGTAAATTATGCCCCGCTTCACACTGCCCTGAGATAAATGAAGAACTAATGAAGAACTAATGAAGAACTCAAAGCTATGGACAGGCATGGCTTTCAGAGTTATCAGGGAGAACTGTGGAGGAGACAGAGGTGAAGCAAAACTAAAAGCAGATATTTTTGTGGCCCCTGGAAATTCGTGAATAGTTTGCTGGCGACTCATATCAGGACATGCAACCTAGGAAGCAAACGCAAGGGTGTGGAAAAAATTATATTTGTGGTAGAAACCCTGCTGAAAACATGCTGTCATTTGGGAGCTCACATGTCTCTTCAAATTTACTTTCTTCACTCGCATGTTGACTTTGGCCTTCCAGTCTTGGAGATGTCAGTGATAGGCGCGGTGCACAATTTCACAAAGATATAAAAGTGATGGAAAATAGATATCACGGCAAGTTTAACCCTAATATCATGGGGTATTACTGTTGGTTTCTTTAACGCAAAGGGAACATTCCACACAAACTAAAGTGCAAGTGTCTCGAGCACTTCTTGTTCATTCAAAGAATGCAGCTATTTTGTAAGTTCTAATATTGTTTTGATAATTAACTGTGACTTTTTATCAGCTTTTTAGCACTTTGAAATGTCTTATAAGGCGGATAAAATATATTTGTGTTTTACTTTTATTCACAGCAGTATTTATATGTTCTATATTGCTAAGTAAAAATAGGAATCCTGAATATAAAGGGATTGCTCAAATCTGAGTCCAGGTCTGAAATTAGAGACCCATAATTATTGTAGGACAAAAAGTTGAAATTTGTTGACCACTGACATGATTGTCAGTCATCTTCACTCAAGAGAATTCCAAACTCTTATCTGGTCTACTATGACTGTTAATGACTGTCAAAACTCTCTCTCTCTCTCTTTTTCTCTTTCTCTCTCTCTCTCTCTCTCTCTTTTTCTCTCTCTCTCTCTCACCTTTCAGTCTCTCGCAAAATGGCAAGACAAATTATAAAAGTAGGTTATGTGTATTAGAACACAGACAACTTAAATGAGTGACTTTCTGGTGCTATATTAGAAATAGTGTCATGATACTAATCTTTGACATCGTTGGCCAGTTTGTCCCACCACAATCTCAACTGATCTGGATCTAGGGCTGAATTCATGTACTCAACATAGGTGTTGTTCTTGATGTTGTACAGGAGATCTCTGCTGAGTTTGTTCTTGGGGATGTCCTCCAGGAAGACAAAGATGAGTACAGGACGTCCAGTGTTGATACCTTCTAGTTTGGCCATCTCGATCTCATAGCCACACCAGTAACTGTCCAGTAGAGCTTTTGTCAGAAGGACCACAGTTTTCTTGCTAGAACAGACAGCGTTGACAATGTTAGAACTCACATAGTCACCAGCTTTGAAGTCACGGCCGTGCAGGAAAATCCTCAGACCTCGACCACTCAATTCTCTGTCTAAGGTGTGCTCGGCAAATTCTGCATCTTCAGAGGCGTAGCAGATAAAAGCATCATAGTCACGTTCGTTTTCTGGTGCATTGGAATTCTTTTTGAAGCGCAGGTAGATTGCATAGTACAAATATCTGATGTTCCAGCGGAATCGATAGACGATAGCTCCAACGATGAGAGCACTAAGAGTTAATGTTGAGGATATCACCAAGAAAAGAAGAAGAGCATTGGATGCACATTGTCTTCTCAAGATTGTCATGGTTTCTTCGTAGTCGTCTGTGATGGGTGGATGTCCAAGATAAACTATATCGCAATAGTAGTGGTGCAATGGCTTGGGAAATGCCTGTGATGTAGTCATCCATTGCAGAAATTGAAGATTGGAGCATTTGCAACTGATAGGTGTATTTTCCATTTTAATAGAGACATTTACTCCGCCCTTCTTGATCAAGTTGTCAAAGTAGGCTCGTGTTTGTTCTGACAGTGTAGCCACATGGGTGTGTGCTAAGTCCAGCATGCTGAGAGCGACAATATCAGTTAGATTCACATTGAAAGTGGTAAGGAAATTCTTTCCTAGGTAGAGGGAAGTTAAATCAGTTAGTGTCCGAAAAATCTGTGGTGGCAAAAAGGTTATACCGTTATTTGTTAAGTTCAGACTCTTTAATTTGTCCAAAGAATAAAATATCACTTGATTATTCACATCTGATAGGAAGTCTCCAAGAGCATTGGAATCAAGCCTTAGAACTTCTAATGAAAAGAAGGTATCGAAAAATTCGTGACCTATTTCTCGCACACCACACATTGATAAGTCTAAATATTTAAGTGAGCGAACCCCATTTATGGGTCCCTCTAACCTCTGGAAATGATTACCGGAGGCGCTGAGGCGTGACAGGGAGTTATGATAATCCACAACAAAATGGGTCCAATCAAAATTTAATCCGACATTATTCATTTCGAGAGTAACCAGTCTGGGAGGAAGGGAAAGAATGAATGGAAAACTGTAGTTCATGAAAGTTGTACAGTTGTGACTAGTAGGTTTCAGAGGTCCCTCCCTGTAAGGATAAGTAAGCGGAATTTCATGGCGAGTACTGTAGCCATTCAAGTAGAGAGTGCTCAAATGTTCCAGCCTAAACAACCGTCTCAGATAGGACCCGATAGTGAACCGATTGCCGCTCAAATCTAGAGTGCTCAAATTGACAGGTAGTAAGCTCATCACCTTTTTGGTAACAGCTTCTAAATTATTGTCTGTTGCTATTAGAGTGGTCAAATGCGGGGGGAAATTTTTGAATATCGACACGTCCAAACATTGACACAAAGAATATCGATTGACTATTGATCCAACGTTGAACTCTGTCAAATACTCCAGGTGGTATAGGCCATCAAATATGGGTTGTAAATTTTCGATGCCTATGTTAGAATTTAGAGATAAGTCTAATTTCCGCAGTTTTTTTAAATTGTGGAAAGGTTTGCCAGAGATAAGGTCTCCTGTTATGTTGCAGTTTTTAAGAGTTAAACTCTCGAGTGTTTCCAAGTTTTCAAAGGAATGACTATACAGGCCGCCGAGATGACAATAAGGGTGTGACAGATAACTTCCACTTATCTTTAAGGTGGTCAGTTTGGTTAGGTTTTTGAAACCATGACCAAATGTTGATGATTGATTGTTCATTGGAAGACCATCGATGGCAAGTGTCTCCAGGTTTCTTAAACACGAGAGAGCTATGTCCGGGTATTTTAAACCAGAAAAATTGTTGAACAAGTTATTAGAAGAGATGTCAAGATACGTCAACGATGTAAGAGGACAGAACACACGATGAGGATAAGGAGAGAATGTGCGTTTATAGGACAATTTGTTAAAGGAGAGATCCAATACTTCCAGCAATGATAGTTTATAAAAGGTTGTAGGCTCCAGCCGGATACGGTTTAGTGACAAATTGAGACTCTCCAAGCCAGGATACGGAGCAAATGGGAATCTGGACAAGGACATCAGACAATTGAGACTAAGGTCCAATATCCGAATGTTAGCTGGAAGTTTCTGAGGGACAGATGTTAGATTCAGACCGGAACAGTCGGCAAGACCACCTTGGAGTGTACAGTTAGTTGCGCCGTCCATTGGCTGTAGATGGTCGGAGAGAAAGTGACAAAAACTCGTGGTACGTGGAGGAGCAAGGACTGGTTTTTTCTTCCTGGTGTGGTCGTCATCACTTTTACCTGTGTTCTGATGATTCATTGGGCCTGATGATGTCATGGACTTGCGTTCCTGACTGTTGTGGGAGGGTAGTGAGTCAGTGATCTCAGCAAAGAGGTTGTCTGATAGAAAGGTAACTGATAAGATCCATATCATCAGGCAAGATACCAACAGCTCCTTCATGGTGATGCCTGTGTCTGTAGATGACAGTTCGCTTTCAGGTTACACAAGAGTCGGTCTCTCAACAACTTAACTTTCTAAGAACCAATATTTTTGTGCTCATTGTTTTTATATGTTAGATGAAATTCTAAATATATGTTTACTGTAAGGTATGTCAGCTCTTTTTATCAATCAATGACTTTATAACTATTATCTCGCAATATGCTGCGAGATTCAGCCTGGCTTATGAGGTTTTTTTTTTTTTTTATGCTGTCGTTTTGTAAAGCTACTTCACTGGCCTTTTTGTATGGCGAAAGGAGCCCTGCAAGTTCATTCTAAAACGGTTCAAGATCGATCTGCAGACATGTGGGAGGATAGATCTACCTGATGCAGCTCCGGTTCTCCATAAAAAAAATAATAAACCTAACAATTATTAGATTTTTTTTTCTCTTTTCCTTTTCATTTTTTTAAAATCAGTTCACAACAAACCGCTGTGATAAACTCCCGCTGGAAGTTGAAAAGCTGAATAAATACCGAAACCGTGTTTTACTGGTCTGTTCTATTTCGATGAAGAGCTCGGGGGAAAAAAATAAACAAAACAAATCAAAACAACAAAAAAGACAAAATAAGCAGCGACAAAAAGATCAACACGAATTAAACTCTCTCTCTCTCTCTCTCTCTCATTTACGGAGACAGCAGGAAATTTTAGTTATGAGGGAAACTGCAGGAGCGGGAAAGGACTCTAAGAAAACATTCTTCCAAAGGAAAGCCACATATTGTTATTGTAATGTATATTATAGCTTTTTATTTACAAGATTACTTAAAATCATGCCAAAGGGAATGAATGAAATGAGGGCCTTCCCTGCCCCTGTGTCGCAATTATTTGCGATTTTGAAATTTCTGATTGTCCACTCAGTTTGCGGCTAGCAATTCTATTACAGAATGATACCTGTATGAATGAGGCCATTAATTACTGGCAGTTCTTAATCAAAGGACTCGAGAAGGACATTAACAAATTTCATTCTGATTGTTTTTGTACCTTGTGTACTCGGCTTCACAGAAGGACATTATTAACATAATAATGTGATACTCTTACACAGAAAATGTGTCGTGTTCTAAGGTATCCTACATTATATGTTAGTCATAGATAAAAAGAAAACCAAAACAAAAACTTACGTATCTGGTGTTCAAACTCTGCCATTTCATTCACCAAGTGCCATTTGGCGCGGAGAACGAGTGTTATAGCCAGGGCAGTGCCGCGTCTTTGGGGGGGGGGGGGGGGATAAATCTCCTCCAACTCGCTGGAGTTTCTGGCAGAGAACTCCGCCTCCTTCATATCTGCTTGTCAACAAGAATGAGAACTAAACAGCTTCCTGGTAGAAACCTCTAAATAATCTTCCTGGTCCAGTCAGCCATCTTTATTTTTCCAGTATCTGAATAGCACAGGTCTTGTTTCCCATCTTTTGAATGGAAGATCGTTGTGCTCGGTCTATTACTTCCCTTTACCAGACAAAAGAGGGATTGAACAAGCAGGAAGGTGCAGACAGAGTAGAGTCACTCTCCCCGCACCTTTTTGCCGTCAGGCCCCAAATAGGGGAATGCCAAATTTAAACAACAGGAAATACATCAGGAGCGACAGAGTTGAGTCACTAGCCTCTCACCTCCCCTTTTTGAGGCCAGTGACGTCAAGCCCCCAAAAAAGGTTGG
>JBCAUA010638641.1:0-15848 GCA_038406235.1 Peronia verruculata
AGAACCCCCCCCCCCCTCCCCCCGCCTCCCCCCAATGTTCAATAGAGAGGTGGGAAAACACCCACTTCGTGTCAGTTAACATTTCTGTAGTAAGTAAACAGTGCCGCTATCCTTCACATTCGAGCTAAAGAGACTGGGGCTTATAATTTTATAGTAAAATCTGAAATGAATACTTGTTTGTGCTCAAACGTATGCCCCAGGGCAATTAACTAAAGTAAACTTCAGCTATATACAATTATTGTACCATTTTTCATAAACACAAACAGAGTCTTTGAGACTCAAAGGCCTGTTCTTTTGCATATAAAGAAGTAACGTCTTTGAAATATAAATTATGAATTAACTGAAACATTTCAATTTAAAAAAAAAAAAAATGATATGACGCGAAAGGAGAGGACATTCTTTTGGACATCATGTCTTTCATAGAGTGTGCAGTACCGAAACTTGAGTTCAAGATTGAACTTTAAGTCCTCAGTAATATGTGAAGGAGCTGGGATTTACTTAGTCTTTTTGCGCTGAAATAAGAAAACATCGACACGAAACGACATCCAGGTATACAAGATTGATTCAAAAGAAGCCATTAGTATTTGTGGGTTTGAGCAGTGTGCAGCACACACTTTTGTGCAGAAAGGTTCTCAAATTTCAGAAACGCTTGTTCTTGGTGAACTGTCGTTGTAGAATCTCTCCTGTGGCAGCTTGGGGGAGAGGGGGGGGGGGACATCCAACTCTGAGAACTTTGCTGCTCACCATCCGGGATTTTATGTACCTCAAAACGCTGTAACCATTGCTTCTCCAGCTTCAGAACCTGTTGCATCCTGTGTCGTCGCTCCGTCTGTCACCTCATTATCTTCCATGACTACCCTTATTCATACCTTTATCTTCCTAAATTTATAGTGTAACCCCGGAGATGTTGTGGGGCAGATCTAGATCTAGTTATAGACCAGCGCATCATATCTAGCACTGGATTTTTTTTTCAAACACTCTCTGTGTGTAATAATGATGGAAGTCATGTTATACCTGGCGGCGCAAGAATTCTCCATGGAGTAAGAATTCAACTCACATTAAAGGATGGCGCAAAATTTACCGAGCCTACAGTCTGCGGAAAATGCCCATCATACAATCTGAGTGTAGTCTTTTTGTTATATCAATTCGCCGAATAAACACTAAGGGAATAGTTTTCAGATTCCTGATGGGTTCGGTGACTTTTTCAGCCATCCGGTACATTGTATTTATATTACTGCGGAGCATAACTTGTTATCTCTTGGTTATGATTGTAATGTGTCAGCAAGGAAACTCTGTCTCTCCGGCACCCAGTGTTGATACTTTTGGGATTTCCAGCCGAACATAAAAAGGATCTGAACCTTGACAAACGTGGCACTGATTTCGGTCTAATGATAGTTCTTCCATTCTTCTACCCAATACACAAACACCTTTACAAGTAAGGAAATAAATATCTGTATCTGGGACAAGTTTTCAAAAAGAAAAAGTAAAATAGAAAATATTAACACAGCAAACAGGAAAAAAAAAAAAGGGTCACTTGAAGTGAATTAAGAAAACAGCCAGACTTAGCAAGATGAGAACCGTGCAAATATTACTTTCCTGTATGTTTGACGGCCTTATATATACAATGTTACAAGAGTGATCGTACGTTTAGATCATGGGCTTCTCGCTACTTCTTGGACAAAATGCATGCATCTGTAAAAAGTATACCATTGATCCTTGAGGATAGGTAGTGCTGAAAGTCAAGCTGAAAAAGGTTGCTCTACAGTAAAGTTGCGAAAACGCCCACATCTATCTAACACAGCGCGACACATTATTATTCCTGGGCATTGTGTTCTTGCTGTCGACAGAACCATCATTTTTTTCAATAGGACACACGAGGGCCTAGTGCCCTGCTACATGTATGCTAGCAGGATTACTTTGCAAAACGGCACTCGTGTATGACGGCGGTGTTAACTCGGTGATTGTGGAATGTGTCCGGATGTCGTTGCTTCCTCTTTGTGATAAAGTTCTTTATATTCTGGTATCTCTTTAATGGGTTGATATTTGTCTTACGTTGTTGGACGGGACGGGAAAAGTGTATCCACGGGTAGTACTGGCTCGGCAGCAGGGTGCGGCTGGGTGGAACTGGCCAGAATTGAGGACGAATGTAGAAAGGGGGAGGGGGGGGGGGGTGTGAAAAGATGGAACCGCATAAATGAAATTGGAATGCACTGAACTAGCCTAAATTTGGATGGGAATTTGACATCTTCTGTGTCTTTAACAGCTTCTCTCTCTCTCTCTCTCTCTTGTCTCTCCTAACACATTTCTTTCTCGCTTTTCGTCTCCCCTTCTTCCTTTCTTTCTCTTTCATTCTTTTACTATCTTTTACTTTCCGTGTACTTGTCGACATTCCTAGAAGTATTTCAAATACAAGGGGAGTATAACTTTCAACAGAGTGCGCAGTATTAGCTACCTTTTAGGTAACATTTCGAATAATCATTCTTTCATATAGACCAGTGAAGCGCCCTGATGCACCCACCTGTCAACAGGTTCACTTCACTTTCCATCCATCCATCCATCCATCCATCCATCCATCTATCCATCCATCAATCCATCCATCCATCCATCTATCCATCCATCCATCCATCCATCCTTTCATCCACCCCTTCGCTAATCCTTTGAAAAACATCAATATGTCGTGTTGTCACTTAAATTCCACCCCTTTCATTTTACGCATAAAACATGTTTTTGAAAATATAATTAAAGCAGCCCATCCGCAAGGCTATTAATACAATCTTGTGGAGAGGCGCTTCTATCAAGTTTCCGAGCAGATCTCCTTGGCATTGATTAAATGAGAACCTCAAATGTCAAGAAAATGAATATGTCGGCGATTTTTCTTCTCTCTTTTTCTTTTTATTCTCACTTTGAAGAGGATTCAAACGGAAATAGTAATTTGTTTTATCATATAGAAAAACAAACGACACCTGAAACAGCAACAACAATAACAACAACAACAACGACAACAACAACGTAATAGAACTTCCGATAAAGTATCAGTATTTATATCATTCCCCTTTTTTGAGTGCTGCCATGGTTCCCGATTGACTATTATCAAAACTATTTCTTTATCTGTGGATTATCTTAACTATTTGTTCCTAATTGGTTTGCCTTAACTACCCCTTTCATCACTGATTTATCGTATCTGTCATTTTATCTTTAATTTGTCTCAACCATTACTTTGTAATCGGTTTATCTCGAGCATTGCATTTCAGTTGTTTACCTTAAAATAACTGTTCCTCACAATCTAGATCATCATTCTATCAACGATCATTAACATGGGTATTTGTCATTATTTTCAGGTGACGAACGTTTGACGCCGGTCACGCTAACATTCAAAAGCCGTACACGCTCTGGAGGACAGAAGTCACCTCACTGTAATCAGCACAACATATTCAAGCCATTCTACAATCGAAACAGCGAGAGAGCAAAGAAAATCGACAACTGAACAATCCAAGGCTGTCGCCTCTTCGATCAGCCACTTGATCACATCTAAATAGGTCTGGTCGGAGATCGTTAGAGCCAGAGGGTGTAAGACCTGGATCTTCTCAGACGAGCCTGGATAAAGCGAAATCTTGGCCAAATATCTACGCTGATTGTGGCCCCGAACGTTCATGAATACTGAGATTGGTGGGATGGCTCTTCCTTACCTTTAACAAATTAGGCGCATCCTCTTTTGTATGGAATACTGGTTTGGTTGTAACTGATGATTCAAAATTGTGCAGTGAAACAAGTGTCTATGTACTAAAGCGTTTTCAAGAAGTCACTTGCTATTTTGGATGTAAAATTTGGCAAAGTGGATTATATTAAAGATAAAGAAAGAAGTTCATTATTGTTGTGGACCTGTGAATCAAATTTTATTTCCTTGGATTTATTCAACCTTGATACTTCATAGACAAGTAGATAGTTGGTATTTCAAGAACGAACCTGTAATTTGAAAGATACGTGAACAGTTTTTGGTCTTTTCTAGACGGGGCTACAATTCATTGAAATTTTGTAGGCTTGGTGGAATTTATCCTGCGAGCCATGCACATGCCAGCGGTGCGGCATTAAAATGTCTGCCACCAAACCTGGCAAAGTGGAAATATCCCACCCAGTGCTGAAAAGTGCCACCAGTAGTCGAGTTAGCCCATCTCTCAAGGAGAAAACAATTTACTCCTCCACCGGCGATCTAATCAGACAACAGCAGTCACAGAAAGACAGAAAACAAAGCCAGTCACCAGCCTTCTCGTTTGAGGAGGAAGCTGTCCACAGACTTAGCACGAAATACGCCTCTCCTGACAATCTTCAAGTGCCGGGTATGAACGCCCATCTCAGCATCGCCAATATTGAAGCCGACGCCCTTCGGACCAATGGGCATGGCTCGGCATTCTCCGACACCTCCTCGGACGTTTCCGACATAACGACATCAGCCCCGAGCGCTGGCTCGGGCTCTGCCTACGTCTTGCCTGTGGTTGAGGGTATAAGCGAAGATGACATCAACCAAGTGGAAATGTTCTATCGGAGCCATAAGACAGAGGTCAGGGTGTGCCGATCTCTGGCAAATCTGTACGTCTCAGCGCCGAAAGTGAAAGACAGGCCAAACATCAGCGCCACCCAGTCACCCCACAGCAAGTCATCTAAAGACAAAAAGTCCAAATCGGTCCCGGAGATTCAAGTACTCAATTCTCCTGATCCGTCCGACTTTTCCAAAGACGAGTGGGAATTTTCTAAGACTGGCGTGCCTGTCTTGGTGCTGGACAGTGGTGATCACATCCGGAATAGAAGCCTGAGACTTGTGCTGGCTGAGAAAGGCACGGGGTTCACCATATGGCAGGACGAAATGAGCCATTTGACTCGTTACAGCACGCCACACACCAACTTCCACACCGTCACCATCTCTACAGACTCTACACGTCTTGTCGGTCTGAGCTTCGACGAGGGCAACGCCGCCACGGATTTTGCCGATGCCGTCCGCAGTCTAATGGCCAACCCGGATGATGACTTGTTGAATCTCAGCAAGAAAAAGAAATCGATTAAGAAGAAGGAGAAGAAGAGCAAGCAAAAGTACAAGCCACCAAAGAAAGTGGACATCTCCCAGCCTTGCTGTTTTGTACACGTCACCAAACTGGAACGACCTGATCTGATTGGTGGATTATTTCCACCTCCTCCTAGCGGTGCGGAGTTGGATCGACTGGGGATTCCCCGAGCCATGAGCGAGAGCTCCGGAATATCTGAGTGCTCCACCACTCCTTCAGAACACTGAATAAACAGCAACACCGTGTGCCATACAAACTCAACAGGTTGCGAAAGGCAACACCGTGGACAACCAATTTAGCCTCAAGGTAGCCATAAAATAATCTATCACTGTATCAGACTGCAAACTGGGGTTGTAATGTGTTATGTTCGTAATAATAATACTGTGGTAATGTTGCATTATGACCTGGATACTTGGTCACCCTCAACCCGTTGACTGATCAGATCAAATACTGTACAAGGAGAAAACCCTCCTCGTAACAGCCATGAAAATGAGACATTATTTGGATCGTGGACCATGTGTGAAATTCATCGCTCGGACTGTTTTATTTCACATCAATAAGCCATTTTTTCAGTAAGCCAGATTGCTTCCCTTTGGCAAGTACAAGAGGTGTAGGACAAGCATTGCAAAGAAGAAAAAAGAATCACCTTTCCTCTTGTTATTTGAAATATATGGTGCAAAAATTTAAAAAAAGAGTTATGAAAAAAGTAACCTCCAATAGATGAAAAAAAAAAAAAAAACATTTTCATGATATGGAATTTTTTTGTTACTGTCTGTTATTTATATTTCACATAACAAGAAAAAAAAAAAAAGAGAGTTTTTTTCTTCCTTCTTTAGAATGCTTACGTTATATATACCTCACAAATGGAAGTAATTTGGTCGACCGTTAAAATGGCTCATTCTCTGGTCGTTATACGACATTACACTAGTCACTGTACTTCATCCATCTGACAGATAACAGTTACCGTACAAACAGACATCGTTAAATATGCACAATATATATATTGTTGTAATGGTAATGTGATTTCATGTAAGAAATTTTAATAACACATATATTTTGTTTTCTTTTTCTTTTCTTTTTCTTTTTTCTTTTTGTAGCTGACATACCTACGTTGGCAAAATCCATCCGGTGCTTGCAAAATAACAGAGAAGTTGGATTGTTTCTTTTGTCATGATTTATGTGATTGACGTATGTTATTACAAAGAAGTGCCCAATTGATGATAATCTTTTTTTTGTGTGTGTGTGTATGTGTGTGTTTGTTTCAAAGTTACTACCCGCTATCACTATAGAAAGAAGTGTTCACTTATAAATCAGCACAATGTGTAGGATGTAATTTGTCCTTATAATTTTCTAACCGACTGCATTTAAGCGCTTCGTTTTTCAAATAGACTTAATAATCTGTTGACAGTATACGTCATGTACATGATATTAATATGTTTGCTACTAGTTTTCTGCTTAAGACATTATAGAAGGCAATTACTGACTGCAGCAGTGAGCATTAAAACATGTACATAATAATTATGTATCTAGTGGTGATAACTTCCTTTGGGGTACAGAATAATAAGTGCATTAACTCGTAATTCTATCAAGAACAAATCAAAGCATTAGCCTAGTGTCAAGAACACTGATCAGCGCCAGGATTTTGTTATATTTTGATTCGAATTGCTTCCCTAGATTATAAGAAACCACGAACTGCGTACATAACTGTATTTAGCTTATACTGCCATTTAGGCTGAAATTATCATTTTCCTGAACGTGATATGAAAAGATTCGACCATGAAAGCAACGGCAAACCCAGGGATTACAAGTGATATCTTTGGGGTTAGTAAATAGGTCAGATTCAAGCGAGGAGCGGAGTTGTCATTCAGACATGGGCAGCTGTTTTCAGTCTACAAACTCATAATATACATTTAATGTTAATTTACAATTCAATATTCACAGTAAAGGTCCACGACTGAATCATTACGATGCCTTTATCTGATTCAGCGATATTATTATTATTAATCAAGTGATTTTTGGACTGTGGGTCATCAGCTGTAAATTGTAAGATCACATAAAGCAATTTAACCATCATTATAATTCCGTGTATCTACTGTGTTTTGTCATCCCAGCCCTAGCATACGAACTTTGAACAACAATGCGATTGTCATTCGCATTCTAGGTTTATGATTATCTGATCATAAGCCTAATGTATTCATGTCTTGAATTTTGATCTTTGTTTTATCCGGGGAAAAAAAGGGGGGGGGGGAGAGAGAGAGAAGGATAGAAGCTAAAGGGTTCAATGAGCATCCCATGGAAAGTGTTTCACCAAGCTTTATGTAATATATGAGCATATCTGGCTGCTGCAGGGGAAGATCATCAATCAACGTTAATGACAGGTTATACTGCTGCATTGAAAAAGTCAGAGACAAACGGTGTTAACTAATTGATTCTTCAATTAAGAGAGCTTTGCAACAGAACCCTGTCCTTGAAGGCGCATTTCATTTGCTGAATTATACCTATGACTGTTTGAGCTGCGTGTAGATTTTCTGAACGTTAAGGATGTTAACCACAATTGACAATTCTTTGTAGATGATAGAGCTAAACCCTTTTTTTTTTTTTTGAAACGGTGGAAGGATTTTAGCTGAGTTGTCCACCGATGTTGGAGGCTGATCGGAGTGAATGGGTTGAGTTGATTATCTGTTTTAGTCTGTAGATCTCTCGCTTGACCCTAAAGAGTTCCGAGTGACGTGTGTTAGACATGTACATAGCAGAAGATAGCTAGACAGGATTGAAAAGAGACCGAATCTGGTGTTATTTCAAGGGGGGACAATAGCCAAAGGGATTCATCTTTTGAATCACATTCTTTTGCACGGAATGTTTGAAGCAAACTTTTTTGAAATGAACTGAAGCATTTTATCAATTCAGATGACCTCGCTTTTCATGTTGAAATAAAATGATGCAATCGTGTCGTTGTGAAAGTCGTCTCTGGCCATAGACGGATATTTACGTGCTCACTCTCTCTTGGAAATAAAAAAAAGACAATATTGACACCACCTCATTTTCTGTACAACTCTTGCACTGGTTGAGCGTTCTTCCACAAGAAATTGGTCTATGTTTTAAAACTGCAATAGCAGTTTATATTATTAATGTTAGTTACTCGACTAGCTTTTTTGTGTGCAGTGTGTTCCCTCAAATGTCTCTCTATCAAACTTGTTTTCTCTATGTGAAATATGTTTCGTTTAAGAACTGTACAGGGATGAGTTTGGTTTCAGTTTGTTCTCATTAATGGTGCTGAATGTAAGTGAAGCATTGACGAATCGTGTACATTTTGTTGAATAGTACTGACCATTAATTTTGTGGGGAGCGTTCTACATACATGTAATATGGACAATGTGTTATGAACATTGAAAAAGAAAACTTCGAATTGTTAGTTTCAGTTAATAAGATTTGTATTTGCTTTTAAATTGTTTTTATCCTCATGATGTCAGTCTTTTTTTTTTTTTTTTAAACATTCGTGAAACACCATAGGTTATTGTGACCGGATATTTATGCTGAGGTGATGTTATTTTTAAAACCGGACATACAATGTATGTTTATCCGCCTTAAGGCTT
Organism: Peronia verruculata; assembly: GCA_038406235.1. Classification (NCBI taxonomy): domain Eukaryota; kingdom Metazoa; phylum Mollusca; class Gastropoda; order Systellommatophora; family Onchidiidae; genus Peronia; species Peronia verruculata. The sequence continues at coordinate 8,648 of JBCAUA010638641.1, forward strand.
GTAATAGTCGTTAGTTCCATCCCATCCTGGCATTATCCTCACATCCACGGTCCATCGATGCCCTTTTTCTTCACGCCTATTCATTACAAACATACAGGGCACAAAAGGGGGCATGTTAGCGAAGAAAAATAGCCTGCCGTGGCCTCAAAACCTGGCGTCGACCGACAAAAAAGAAGCAGGGATTGACAATGACAAGACACAGGGATGGGCAACGCTGTTTCAGATACGTGTATTTATTTACCCCAAAATTTCCACGGACCACAAGAATTTAGGGTCAATCTTGAAAATTCAAACGGGCATTTCAGAAGAGCCGTGACTGCAGGTGTGAATGGCGTAGGTGTTTTGTTTAGTTTTCGTGAACAGTTAACAAAATTGCAGACACAGCAGTTGTTTCACGATCTATTGAACTTTAAAACACTTGTCACGGACAAAATCGCTCGCGAGCGGATTCTTAAACTGCTGTGATCATGTTATTTGTGCGGTCGCTGAGCACAATCTTTCGGGTCACCGGAGTGAGTGCTATGCTGTCAATTTGTAGCAAGCAGACTGTTTAAATGCATTTTCCTTGAAAAATGATGCTTCGAGAAAATTGCCTCTAGGTAAGCAATTTCTCTAATATAGTTAGGAAAATGCAGTTTTAAGCAATTGAAGTGCTGTTGTTATCTTTAACTTAATATATCGTGGAAACTGATAGTTGAACAGCTGGGGACCTAATTAGACTGTGATTGAAATGATGTTTTTATCAGAGTAAGTGAGAGCTAACAGGCCAGCTGTCTCCTCTTGGATTTGGAGCACCACGTCACAGCAGCATCTGCTGTTCTGTCTGTGTTTGTTCAGAGACGTGGGGATGGAGGATGTAGCTCTACATGTAAGCTTATTTGATTACTGTGAAGAGAGTGGGGAGCCAATGTGACAGCATCACAGAACAAGCGTTAATTTTATTTAAAATCATGTCTTGAACTTCAAAACATGAACTGTCAACTGGTATTTTATCCATTACAATTAATAATAATAGCAATAATGATAATAATAATAACAGTAATAACAGTAATATCATCATAATATTGATCTAATATTCTTACATACATGGAGAATCGATAGGCAGATTCCTACATATAGACGTAGTGCTATTATTAAAAAGTTGCTAAATTCTCGAGCCCATGTGGCTCTTCATCTTGATAAATGGTGGTACCGACTCTGTAATACTGGAACTCATGCAGATAAGAGATTACACTGGGTGGAGAATTGTTTGAATCGAAATGAATGAAAGGCAGATTAGCACAGAGAAGGTAATTAATGTAAAGATTCTGTCAATGTTAGATATATACCTGTAGCACTACACTCAAGATGATGATGCTGGAAAATTTCCATTGAGTTTAGAAGAAATCTAATGGGCGTGATGGCTATTGCATGACAGCCTATATTTAACCTTTGGTTTGTTTTGGTTAAATCTTTGAAATACGTATGTATTTGATGCATTGTTTGACCCCCGTACGTAGTGCACAATATGTAGGTGTTACCATGGCAATAGAACTCCTTATTTCCCCTTACCCCTCCTCCCTCGGGTTGTTTTCGTTAAATTGTAGAGATGCACAAAAATGATGCATTGCTAGTAGTACATGTTGGTATAGTAATGTACACGTATAAGGTATTACCATGTCATTATACCTCACCGTCTCCTCTCCCCGCCCTTCTCCCTATCCCTTCCCATCCTGAAATAGTCTCGTCTTCTTCCTAACGCCCAGCATAACCTGGTCAATAGGTCTACATGTAAATCTTTGACAACTATGTTATCAGTGATATAAAGTCAAACTGCTGAGTTGAGAATGGAGAGAAAAAAGTACATGTATTTGGTTTCACTCACAATAGACTTTCATTATGTTGCCTTGAATTTATTAATTACATGTTAATGATGTATGTTCTCTTGTTTGAATCCGAGTATTAAGGCACTAACTGGATTGTGTTGGTGCTTTGAGTTATTCAACAATGCAACTATAACTTGCCTTTGAACATTTATGTTGGTTAATTTGTTTTAACCATTCATTGTTTGTGTATAGCATGTACATATTAGTTGTACATGTGCTGCACATGGTAAACATGTACATGTGTATATTATATGTATTTTGAAAAAATATAATAAAACTGTCAACCGGCAACTAATAAAACAATTCAAGAAAAACAAATAACACAGAAATCTATAAAGAACTTGATAGTGATGGTCAAATCTGCCAAATTTTCGAGTCAACTTGACTCTTCTTCAAGGCAATAATGTATATGTATTTTGAATTCACCATGAATGACTTTGGACTTTGTGTAAGACAACTGGCTGTAGTTTGTAAACAAACAAAGAAAAAAAAACTTAGTTTTGACCATAAGCGTTCAATTGATATTATGACAATATGAATTGTTTGTGCAGGTGGATTGGTGGTGATGATAGCAGGCCTACTGTAAAATAGATGTACCTGTAGAATGCATAATTTGAAATTCTAAGTAATTGTATGATGATTGATTGTAATTATGATAGCAGCCCGCATGTTGGATGAGAATACAATGAGTTTGAGGTGAAGAGTGAATGACACATTTGAGAGTACTGAGAAAAACATAAAACTTGAGGATCAGATGCTCAGTTAGATCTAATCAACCAAGCAGTGACAGCGATTAAATAATGAATGTTGACAATGCTGAGTGATTATGAATAACGAATGGGTTAGACTGAAAGTAAGAAAGAAATTACATGTAAGTAGTAAACAGTTGGTGAGCATAAATGTGGACTTGAATTGCATAGGTTTATTGTATGTACCTACATGTAATTGGACTCTTTAGAAATAGTGCAAGTGAGGCCATGGGTGAGGGATACAGCTGTACAATGTTAAGGTACCGGTATATGATTATATAGAACTACAACAGTAGTACATGTAACAGTAATACAAGAAATGTGCAATGCTTTGTGTTTTGTTCGTTTTTTCTGCATTCATTTCTCCACCAAATTTGTCATATTAGTTTGTCAAATCTATGTGTGTCTATTCAGTCCCGAGGAGGCTGACTTCAGTTCACAGTCACAGGAGTCACATCACTGAAGGTGAATGACTGTCAAAGTAAATGAACATGTATAGCACTCAGAATATAGACTTCAGTGATGATAACAGAAGATTGTCAAAAATGAGGAAAATTTTCCGTCAACTCAAAACATGTAAGAAAACAGCCCTTATCCCTTTCCAACCCATATGCAAGCCTATCTGATGAAAAAGAAAGTCTTATTTTGATATCAAACTATTTAAAAGAAGTTTCATTTTACATTTGAACAAGTGCTGGGGGCACACTGGAAGGGAGGCAGGGTGGGTCGCGATGCCTACTGTTACCAAGGAGAAAAAGAGGAAACTAACTGGCTTAAGGAAAAAAAAGGGATTTCCGCCAACTGGCGAAAAATTATCATCACTGGATATCAAAGACCATGACAGAGCATTTGTCTTGCACCCAGGGCCAAAGAATCAGATATTGTGCCGGGTGATCTCAGTCCAAGGCCATTTTAAAAATTTTCTGACTCAAGATAGAAAAGTTTATTTTTGTTCACGTTAAAAAATATTTAATTTTTGTTTTGTGAAAAAGAGGAAAGGTTTAGTATCTGGATCGGAAAAAATAGTTAAAAATAGCCATAGAGCAAAATTGTCTGGAGCGACTCTGACATCTGACTTGGGCGCAAGACATAAGATTATAACGGCATGGCACTGTACTGTATCAAACGGCAAAACTGGAAGGTTCAGATTCTTCCTCTGGATAGGCAACAAAACATAGCTATATAGTATGGTCCCAAATTAGCTGTGCAGGCTCAACAATAGACTGAGACAATTGTAAGACTGAGACTTTTGTATATCAAATGAAATTGGACACTGGATGTATGTGTGGTGGTCTGGGAAAAGGGTACAATTGTTGGAAATTTCACAATTTTTACAAAAATTGTTTCTGAAACTACTGTTTTCACTGATTACATAGCTTTTTAGATCTTTTTAAATGTCACATTTTTTTTTTTCTATGAATTGTTTTTAAGATTACCTGGTCAGAAAAAGTTCATTTCCAAAAAAATATATTTTAAAAGAGGAGAAACAAATTTCACTGAATGTCAAAGAGGATGAGAAAAATACCAGGCTTGAAAAACATTTTGTTTTTAAATTTGTATTTCTCAATTGTTACTTTTGATTTGATTTCATAAAGTGAAAAAAATGCATTGCAATGCAATTCTTTGTGGTGAAATATTGCCAAATCTAGCAGCAGTGGTCCAAAACATCAGTTGCACAGGCTCTTGTTTTGGAAATTGTTTGATGTGGTCATGTCAGAAACCTGTGTCACAAACATATATCCAGAGCAAAATTCTGATTCAAAAGTTTATATCTTAAACACATGAAGCTGAACATTGGTTTCATTCTAAAACCTCAATTTTCAACAAGTAATCACATACAAATTATTTTAGCCTGTAGCTCAGAACGCACTAATGCAACTTTTAGACTTTTTGCCACCCTTCCCAGACCCACCACACAGTACAGACCCATGCTCGCTGCCAGCGTTAGACAAGCTGCACTATATACGTAGTTTTGAATACAGAGCACAGATTCCTGCATATTACAAACAACTTCAACTACAGACAACAGTACTTTGCAACTAACTTTGAACGCACATCACTGCACGTTACAAATAACTTTGTTCACAGACCTTGCACATTACAGATATTTCTGAACACAAATCACAAAGTTTTCATTAGATGTGAAAGACTCATAGTTCCAACTCCAAGCTGTAACATGAACAATGATGAATAATTTGCATGAAATGTTGTTACAAAAATAAAACATAACATGTGGTTAAATTAAAGAATACTGCAATATGCCTGATATAGGCTCTGTCTTATGTAACTACTAAGATGACAGGGTCATCTAGCATGATATAAAACAAGGAACTAAAATCACTATGACTTCCTGGCATATAAAATGTATGAGTTATAGACATATCGTCGCTAAAGCTTTGAACCCTCATTCAATTGTTTTTGCCTTTTTTTCACTGAACATTCCAAAGAAAAGTCAAATTTTAAAAAATTTTTAAAAAAGGAAAAAAAAAATCTGTAACAGAATGATACTCTAGTATCATTACAGATAAAAACTTCTTTCACTAGAATTGTGATTTACAGTACTGGAATATCTGGAAATAACATGTTCAAACATTAAATATGATTGCATTAACTGGCCCAGAAAGGAACTTAAAAATTAATATTTGTTTTGTGCCCAGGGCAAATGAGTTGGAAGTCGGGCTGGGTGATTTCGAGTTATGACCATTTCTAACCATCTTCCAACTCAGGTAACAAATTTCTTTCTTTTTTTTTTTTCTTAACAAAACAAAAATTTAACCTTTTTCAATCTGAAAAAAAACAAAAAAACATTTTGGTATAAACTTTGGTATCCGAGGCGGAAAATAGAAACAGCTATAACTCAAGATCGTCCGGCACGACTTTCGACTCATTTGCCCTGGGCGCAAGAACTTTTGTTAGTCATTGCTCTTCACTCCTTGAAGAGTACAGCAGACCTAAACAGCAGTCTCCAACTTACTGCGGTCTTGGAGCATTTGCTCTGCATGAGACTAGAAACCTTGAGTTCTGCATCCGGGCTTTACCACTAACTTTGTACAGTAATCTCTCATTTATCCGTCGTTGAGTTATTCGTTGTGCGATGTTATTCAGCGCCACCAACCCTTTCAGCACCTGATGCATTATTTGTCTTTCCACAGAATAAGTCTGTTTGTAATCAGCGCGGCCGGCTGCACTCTGAAGCTGCTCATTTCAATGAGTGCAAATGCCTTGCACCCAGAGCAAACGAGTCAGAAGTTGCACCGAGCGATGACGTGTTACAGCCATTTTTAACTATTTTCGGATTCAGATACCAAACTTTTAATTTTTTTTATGAAATGAAAATTTAACTTAACCTTTTTTAACCTGAAAAATAGAACATTTTGAAATCTGAGTCCGAAAATAGTTAAAAACAGCCATAACTCGTAATTGCCCCACCCAACTTCCGATTTATTTGTCCTGGGTGCACGACCTATTATGAGTACATGCTCTTAGTGCTTAACTCTTTGAAAGCTGAGGGTTTCATATGTACACAACCACTGGAGACTGGCTATTCCATAGAGAATTTCAAATATTGCAAAATCCTTAACATTTTAATCTCATTATTACATTGTCACATAACATATAAAAGCAGAGTTCTACTCCTCATATATCTTCAATAAAACTGTCCATTCATTACCATTACCAACATCATCAAATCATCATCTTTTTGGCATTATCTTGAATTTGTTCCGACTACTGCTATGGTTATGGTTTTTATAAGCTTTTCAACCTCCTGTAGTGGTGGTTATGTCAGCTGTCCACAACCGTGGTAAAAAAAAATAACATAACACTATTGTTAACAATTATAGTGTTGTGTGATCACTATCCCCTCTAAGGTATAAAGTGAAAGATATTGAGTTCCTTAAGTGAGTGGAATATGCGTCACAAAAGAAAACATTCAGACTCTCACTTTCATAGAAAAAATAAGATGAAAAGTATTTATGACATAAAGTCAGTTAAAACCATAAAAAGTAATTTCTCTACATCTAAGACAGCTATGGATTTACAGTAACACATTGTATGTCCCAGATTTATCTCATCGCTTTTTGTTTTCTTTTCTTCAATTCACCTCCCATCTCTCAAAGGAGCATAAATATGTAAAGTTTAAGGGCCCGCTTTAGCTGGTACCGTCTTTCCTACCAGCAGAGCGAAAGTGGGAGATCGTTATGTCTAGCCCTGTGACTTCAAAATGCCACACAAAAGAGGTGTTTAAGAAGCAGTATAAAGAGGAAATAGCACTTTTCCGCTCTTTGCCTGAAATATACACCACAAAAGGATAAAAGGGGAAAAACAAAAAAGAAAAAAGAAAGAAAGAAAAAAAGTGGTAAAAAAGATAATTTATGCAGCTATTTCTCCTTTCTTTGTTGTTGTAGCTGTTGTTGTTGTTGTTGTTGTTGTTGTTGTTGTAGCTGTTGTTGTTGTTGTCGTTGTTGTTGTTGTCGTTGTTGTTGTTGTTGTTGTTGTTGTTGTTGTTGTCGTTGTTGTTGTTGTTGTTGTTGTCGTTGTTGTTGTTATTGTTGTTGTTGTTGTTGTTGTTGTTGTTGTTGTTGTTGT
>JBCAUA010638752.1:0-15847 GCA_038406235.1 Peronia verruculata
TCTTTCTCTCTCTCTCGCTCTCTCTCTCTCTCTCTCTCTCTCTCTCTCTCTCTCTCTCGCTCGCTCGCTCTCTCTCTCTCTCTCTCGCTCGCTCGCTGGCTCGCTCTTTTTTTCTTGTAGTTTTTCCGTAGTCAAACCGTCAAGATTCCGTTGACTTTATTTTGGAATTCATTCTAACATTAACTTTACGATATATTAAACGACTGGACCCCATGCTTTGAATAGAACGTATCTCGGAAGCTAGAATATTATGTCTTAAGGTTGTGCTCTTGATCGTTTCGAGATCAGATTTGAGAAGTATTCTCTGCTTAATAATAATAGAGTTACTCCTGTTTCTGTATCATTTATAAATTACTGCATGGCCTTGTCAAAAAATGCTCCTTGCTGTGACAGTGTTAATATTTTCGTTCTTTTGTTGTCTCCTCTTCTGTTCCCTCTGCTTTTTAATAGCCTGGCTGAAATCCAGACACTGTACTTTCACAGAACAATTTGTAAATTTCTATAATATCCCCGAAATGGCAAGAGATTTTGAGATAATAGGATGAATTCTCATTGAAGATTCAGGAAATGGGTTGGCACCGTTGCTCTGCCTAATTGTTATGTCAGACCGGAATCTAATCCCACAGAACTATGGAAAATTCTATGATTCCTCCGATCTAGACAAAAGCTTTCTGTCAGACAGTGGAATAGAATCTTCAATTGGGCTAAAGTTCTAAGACGAAGCAGAATAAAATTCTGTGGGACAATAGAAAATTTGAAAAATGTCCTTAATATAAGATGAGTTTTAAAGGAATTTTTGCCTTTCTTCTGGCCAACGTTTAGTTGGAAAGGAGAATGAAACATTAATCCGAGCTACAATAGAGCAGAGCATATTCCTGGGGGCAATAGGAAGTCTGATAATGTCTTGGCTTGGCACAGCGGAGCTAAATGAAATTCGGTAACTCCCTCCAGCCTGGCTAAGTTCTTTTGTCAAAAAGCAGATGGAAACTTTTATCTGGTCTAAGACAGAGCAGAGCATATTCTTATGGGACAATAGAAAATTTGATGATGAAAATATCTCAGCATTATAGAACTCTGTGAATTACGAAAATTTGCTTCTCACCTAACAATCGTTTAATGTCAGATACTACGATATTAAAACTTTAATCTGGCTTAAGGCAGAGCAGAACATACTTCTATCTGACAATAGGAAATTTGATAATGCCTTTAGCCTAGTACCAAAGAGCTGTAAGAAATTCGATAATGTACCTCTAATTTGACACAGTTCCATGACAGAGGATAATGGAATCGATGATTCGTCCCCTCCGACCCAAGTTCTATGACAGAGCACAATTTCCAAGCCATGCGTTACAACCTTGTGCCTGATTACTCCCCTTACAATACAGACTCCGGAAGGCTAACGGGCCATGGGTGAAGTCACTGTCATAACTTTCTCTGGTTGCTTCTTTTATACTCTCATTTTTTTAATGACGGAGAGAACTTCAGTTAGCAAGGACATAGATGATCGAAGGCTCGCCCTCCTACGCTGATACACTCATACAATCAACAAATTTTCTCCTGGAAGCGCACACATACAGGCATGGCCATACATATCCATATATACACACATCCAGAGATATACACAGGCATATAATACAAACACACCTGCTCGTATAGAACATAATTACACATAAATTGCGCTAAGGACTGTCATGGAAATAATAATTCAGACTGTCATATTTTGGTGATCAAAAACGATCATTAACCCATTCGACACTATTTCGGTAGCGCTGAATAAGGACTGTAACTTAGTCCTTTCTGATTACTGTAATGGCGAGGCATAAAATCTGTGATTGATTGATTGATAGGTTGATCGATTGATCGATCGATCGATCGATTGATTGATTGATATGTTGACAGAGTGATCGCTTGATCGATTACTCGATTGATTGCTCGATTGATTGATTGATTGGTTGATTGATTGATTGATTGATTGATTGATTGATTGATTGATTGATTGATTGATTGATTGATTTTCCTGTAGACCATTTGGACATGTTTTTGGGAATATCACGAGGAGCATGACATGTATGAATACTCATCAAATTTTTAATTGCTGACACAAATAGTTTGGTAAAATTGGAAATGTACGAACATGCAGTGAATTATTATGATCTACCTTCAATGCATTGACTTTTCTGTGGAAACTTTAATTTCTTCAGAGCTGTATAAACGACAGATGCGACAGCACAGAAACATTTTCTAACTGCACTTGAAATGGGAGGCTTACATTAAAGTTGTATAAATAGGACATCAATAACACTGACAAGTATTCCAACTGAACCTGAGAAACGATACCACAGCTCAAAGAACATATTGGTTTATCATCACCTGAACTGACCTGAGATGAAAGATGTCAGTGTGCAAGACAGGTGAGTGCCAGCAACGTATTTGCTCGCCAGATGAGAACGTAACGATTTTTTAACTGAACAAAAAAAAAAAATTGAACGATGTTTACACGCTTGAATAACTCGCTAGGAAATACATGAGTGAAGCCCTCGGCATTTGTCCGCTTGCTACAAGACCAAATTGAGCGGAAGACTGAACTTGGGGTCTAAGAGCAAAAAGATTACGGCACAATGCATTCACGTGGCCATATCCTCTTATCGGCGCAATGACTGTACACCGGTACAAGTCATGTCCCTCTTGTGATTATAGCCCTTCCAGTGAGTTCAAAGCACTTTTGAAGTGCAGGCGTTAGAGATGTTCAATCGCGGAACAAGTCCACCACAGCTCTGATTTGTTTGAAGAGTTTCAAATACCATGCTTGACATTGTGAAACCTAGGAAGATGTTAAAAATCGTCGCCCTGGCAGTGCTCTGTATCAGCGAGAGGGCAAAGGATGTCCATCAGTCCTAGAGTCCACACACCTGGCGCCTCCGCTGTGTCCCACCAGACACCCACTTTCATAACTGTTTATCCTACCTGCCTTATAACAGCCTTTAGGCAGTTGATCTTCTTTTAATTACGTTGTTATATCTAGGGTATATGCTCTGGATTCTGTACTAATACGCCTGGACGTTGATCACTACATCTGTAAACAACACGTGGAAACATTACAGATAAGAGAAGTATTAACAGTTCATTCTGTGAGCCAGAAATACTGACATCTTATAAACAGACTTCTCTTGATACTCATTTTGGCTCAGGTGCGAATTTCACAGTTTCCTAGGTTGATTCAATTTTGGCAGCTGCTGTTCAGTAGCACGTGTATCAAAGGTTACCGGCGGATTTCATACCGCAGATATCTTGGCAGAGAGAGGGACCCAATGTTGGGTAGGACGATGAAGGATCAGAAAGACTCGTGAACAACCAAGTTTATGACAGACAGAAACCAGTAGCCGACAGGCATTGATATGGACGCTTAATTTAGAGAAGAAAAGAGCAGATTTGGCTATGTGCCGCGTGCAAGAAGACCTGCTCTACCACCAAGGGTTTCAATGGGTTCCCGGAATTATAGATTTCTTGTCATGGATATCTAAAACTTGGGTCTATGACCAAAGGAGATTGCACTCAGTTACAAAGTTTACAAGCAGGGCAAGAGTGATCTCAACGACACGAATGATTATTGAGTTTCATATCTTACAATTAGTGGAACAGTGAATCCTTTCGTTCATCATTCCCCGGGAAGAGGGGGGGGGGCAATCATTGAACTTAATTTTTCTATGGCTCAACTACCCTCTAGTGTTCTGCAATTAAAGTCTGGTTTCTATGCCTCTTTCTTATCATAGTAAAACAAATAGTAAATGCGCGCCTGTAGACCTCAGAAAGAAGATTTCCTCAAGGTATGCAAAGATGAAACCATCGCCATCCCGACAAACTGTAAAATTCCCTTTTACATATAATTTCGGGAAAGAGAGAGAGGGGGACGCATAAAAGGAACTAACGAGACTACTGGTCATTTTATAGTCTTTCTTCGAAGGGGAGACAAAATTATGAATGTATGAAAATAAAAGCAGTTCTAAGCATAGCCGTATACAGCCTTTCCTATTTAATCCTTTAATTCCGGAGATTTGATTCACGCACACATATTAGAGAGGTAGACAGGAGATAATCAAGCTAACACAGCTTCATTTTTTCGAAACAAAACCAAATAACGAAAGCTCAGCAGCTAGGATTACTCGATGCACAGTCTTAAAAAGTTCGATGTTCCTCCTGTTAAATCTCCAGATCCTTCACCCCTGGAGTTTGGTTCACTCACTCCAATAAAAATGAACGCTGCCATAAAAATCAGCTTCCCCTGCTGTGCTCAATGTGAGAGGGCAACTGTTGGATCCATTAGGGGCACACAGAGAAATGGGAAAGTTGCGTGCGAATGTCCTAGGGACCACCAGGTGAGACAACAACGCCAAATGTTATTGATTGCGGCGCAAAACAAGCAGATACATTTTGCTTGTCCTCGCTGCATCAACTTTCACAATATTGATGACGGAAATTGTTTCATAAAACTGTGGCAAAAAAAAGAGCAGGAGGAAAGAAAAACAGGAAGAAAAAAAAAGAACGAGAGAAAGAAAATGAGAAGAGAGAGAAGGAGAGAATGCAAAAAAGAAAGAATGAAAAAAGAAAGAAAGACAGACAGACAGGGGGAAAAAGAGAGAAAAAAATAGAAGTACAAGGGGAAGGAAAGAAGTAAGAGATAGTGAAAGAAAGAAATAAAGAAAGAAAGAAAGAAAGAAAGAAAGAGAAAGAAAGAAAGAAAGAAAGAGAAAGAAAGAAAGAAAGAAAGAAAGATATAGAGACAGCACAAAACATGAAGTGAAGAGGCTTTATGGAAACTTTGCATGCTGCTATTCTTCACCTGACAACATAAAAAAAAATACAAATTGTCATAGAGTTGAAAATTCCTAAGAGTGGCTAGACTCTAAAAGCCTGAAAGCCTGTTTAAATGAACACTTCTTTGTCAATCAAAATTCTTAGCCTTTCTCTAGTTTTTCAAAAACGTGACAAAATAAGGAAAGATGGAGGATGAGAGGGAATATATGTCTTGTGGCCAGTTGAAATAAGGCGCAAGTTGCTGAGCTAGAACCGAGAAATCGTGCTTTGAATGTGAGGAGGGGGTCAGACAATTTTTTTTTTTCTCTTTAAACTACAATATCTCTGGCTAGAATAAAGCTAGCTCAAAACTTTTTTCAGCACCTGAAAGGGTATGAAATACGCTTTCACAAGATATCAAAAACTCCATATAATGAAAAATTGACATACATCTCATTTTCACTGGCTATGAGACATATTTATATCAAAGGTATCTCTCTCAAAGACTGCGATCTTCTTCCTACAAGCCTTTCTCGCACTTATTTTTTTTTTTTTTTCTCTAAGTGGAGGGCCAGACAGCCAAGAAATAGGGCAGATTTATGATACTCCATTTCACTTCAAATGACAAACTGCATTTCTCCCTCCCTCTCTCTCTGACATTTACAATCCTTCTGACAAAAGATCTTAGATCCCAAATAGAATTATACTCCTACCGGGAAAAAAAACCCCATAACTTTAAAAATTGAGATCAGATTACATGTATGTCTGACACTCAATGAGATGCTATGACACATTACTGTCAATCCAATAGCATTTCTGGTGAGAGTTTCACTACATAAATCTCAGATTACAATTCATTTTGCACCATTTTTTTTTTTTTTTAATATTATTAAAATACAATTCAGTTTCACTTGATTTAAAAAAAAAAAAAAAAATATGGTTCTGAAAACAATAAACAGACATTCTAAATATATACACTTCCAAGATATTCCTCATTGAAAAAATATTTAATCAAGATATGTCTCACAGCCAGTCAAAATGAGACGTATGTCGATTTTTCACCACATGGGGCTTTTGACATCATGTGATAGCTCATTTCATACCCTTAAAAGTGGAGAAAAAAGTTCTCAATTAGCTCTATTCTAGCCAAAGATATTGCAGTTTACAGAGACAAGGGGGACCCCCTAGCAATGACCAAAATTCTGAGAAAATTGAGTTTAAATGAAAAGTAGAACACATAAATTTACATGCAAATCTCACAAAAAGCTGATCTTAATGAAGTAAAAACCAATAGTGTCTTGTTCAGAAATAAATGCAGTTGCAATTTCTGCAGTTAAAAAAAAATTGACATCTGACAGCCGTCATCACATTCAAAAAGTTGAAAAAAAAAAAAATTGTCATTTGACAGCCATCATCACATTCAAAGCTCGATTTCTCATTTCTAGCCCTGTGACTTTCATCTTATTTTGATTGGCCACAAGGCATATAGACAACCTGACTAAATTCTCATTGCTTGCACAGAAAGGTTGGCTTGATATTCCATGACCACTGCTGTGGTTTCCAATGTTATAATGAAAACCTTTGGAGTGCATAACATACCATACACAAATTACCACAATTCACAAAAAAAAAAAAAAATTCTTGACACCTTCAATGTTTTCCATGTGATAGAAAACTAATACAGTTGAAGTAAAAATTATATAGCAAGATGCACAGTTGGAGATGTGCATTCCATACTATACAAAATCCTTATATTTCGTGGAATTATTCCACATTGAATGAATTCTCAAATTTTATGGAATTTTTTCTCAGGAAAAAGACTATAAGCAGAAAGTCCTACGAGGCAGCAACTATAAAACCAAAACAGCTGGTCCACTAGATGATTCCAGCAAATCATTTTGCAGTTTTGGTGTGAAGCACAACAGTTTATGCATATAAATCTTTCAATATTTACACACACTGTATCCAGCAGATGTGCAAAGAATACTGCACCAAAAGAGCAAATGGTAATACTCTGATGCTGACTATCTCTGATCCAAGATACAGAATCTTAGCTTTGGTTGGGGGAACTGTCACTTTATAGAGGATGAGAGACAGGTTGCTTGAAAATTTAAATCAATAAAAACAATAAAATGATATAAAAGAATTAAAAATGAAAGCAAAACGGTTACTAACCATCTATACTCCATATTCTAGCAAATCCATCATAAGACCCTGTGGCTAGTAATGCACCATCACACTGAAAGAAATTGCATGGCATTTAAATCAGTTTCATTTATTGCTCATTTTTGTCAGCCTAATGGTGGGGATTTCCCACCCTGTAATGAGTTTTCTAAGACAACAGCCATCAATTTAAATCCCATGTAGGAAAGACAACACTACTGAGACAGAGAAAACACACAGAGCAAATACATATCCCATCCATACAAAGCCTGATTAAATGAAACTGAAATGCCATTACCCTATTATGATAACATTGCTTCCCAAGCAATCCTTCCCAGTCCTGTAATCTCTATGAGGTAATGAATTAATGCAAAGCCATTACAAATACAAATACATACTAAGATATGGCCGAGGTTTCAGTCAGGAAGCTTTCATCACATTCTGCGCCCTAAAGATTATATTGCTCATGAAACTTTCTGAGCGGAGAGCTTTTATTAATAAATAAAACAGCAATACGATTAATCTAACAAATCATAAATTAGCAGCTGTGACAGACAAACTTATGGCCAAAGCATCAGAAAAATACAGTTTTCATTTTTGTAATAAATATTGTCCCATTCCCATCTTCAGCATCTATTCATATGATCAAAAAAAAAAAAAAAAAGATTGTTCCAGCATTGTTATATCCAAAACATATCTCATATGCCATGACCAAATAAATTCTACTACATTTATTTTGCCCTTCTGAAAATAATATCTTTGACACAGCAAAGAAAAATTCACCAGCTCTGTGGATGGATATTGACAAATAGAATGGAATAATCATGTCTAACATCAGAGCTACTTCAATTACAACTGGCAAAGAAAAATGTGCAGACAGGCCTAGTCATACTGCTTGATCCTGGTCTCCATGAGAGATAAAGCCTGGAATCTGACTTTCAAAAGAAAAGATCAAATACAAATGACATCAGAGGACAGAAATTTAATGGCAAATCACCACGGTGGCTTCAAAGAGATGACACGACTAGCTTGTCTAGAATATGACTTTCATTTCCTTTTGTTTTCATTCTTCATGATAATTTGTTTTGAGAACCTTTCTTCTTTTTTTTCCTCCAGTGAAATTAATTTTCCTTCCCTATTTCTTTTTCATTTTCGTTTGTTTTCTTCTCCTTTTTTTCTTTTTAAAATCATCAAAATCCGTGATGATCTTGGTTTTCATCTTGTGTAATCTCAGATCTCTGATACATGTATTTCTCTTTTTGCTTGTCTATGTCTTCTCCTGACTGTCTTGACACTTTCAATTGTAAAGTACATTAAATTTTCCATGTCTATCACGTATTTGTGATCTGTAAGAAAACAGATCATTCAATTTTGAAGGGAGAAAATGTTTGAGTGCAAAGCTTTAGATTTAGTTCCTGTCTATGTCTGACTGTCACCTTGAGGTCAAAAACTCTAACCATGGGTTAAACTCAGGATTCAAATGACACATCGCAAATACAAGCCATCTTAAAATAAACTAATAAGATCTCAAACTTACAAATCCAAGACAATATGACTTGCTGGACTGATGTGGCTCTTGCAAAAATGAAAGATGGTAAATTTTTTAAAAATAATGTAAAAAAAATAACATTTTGCTCGTCTCAAAGTTTTAACTCTGATGCTCACAAAATATGCAACTTGCACTCACCACCCAATCTAAGGAGGTCACATCCTTGTTACTGGGCACCTCTGTTCCACCTTTCTGTATACAGTGACGTAAGACTAACTGGCTGGCACTGGTTCCACTATTGTTATCATTCATGTTCCATATCCTGGCCGTGGAATCTCCTGACCTGTAATATATAATAAATAGAACAATGATTGGATCTAGATGTACAACACCCCATGTTGTTAGTTTTATTCTTCATTGTTAATGGTTCCCACTGATTAGAAATAGTTCAAAGGCTCCTGCCCTATTTACAACAAGCACATCTATGCCCATGCTTCATGCGGACTTTAAACAACAACAACAACAGTAACAAAAGCAACAATGGAAAGTACACAATAATTTCACTGTCATGCCTTTATTCCTGTTCACGCCAGTGTAACTTCTAATAAATCACATAAAACACAAATTCAACAAGCACAACTAAATTATATAGTAAAGGTGATGCATCAATTTACTATCTCTTTCTTCTGCTGATTCTTTTTATCTGTGAGACATCGTGAGTATTTCATCTCATCAGATTGCAAATTAACATATTTGCCATTTTCATCACATTTCAGCATTAAACTTTTTTTATGTATTGAAATATACTCTCACTTTTCTAACTTGCTTTGCTAGGGCTAAATCTTGCTGCAGTTACTATCACAAGCACCACCTACACATTAATGACTGTTCTCTATCAAAACTTGACTTTGCCCAATATACAAACACTAGCAGTGTTAGGAAAAAAAACAAATCATGTAGTTTGTGTTTCAAATAGCCCAATCCACAACAACTGATCAAAGGTCAGGGAGACCAGAATTTAAGTTTAAAAAAAAAAAATTATGTTTCATCAGCCATCTAACGAAGGGGCAAATCAATACATACATATCTTGGGGAGATCAAAATAAGGCTGAGAAAGAGTTCATTGATAACATGTCAGTTCATGAGAATAAAACAGAACTTCATGAAAATAAAGCTCTGAATTTGCTCAGGAGGAAAATGTCACGTTAAAAAAAAGATCACGTTAAAAAAAAGACAAAAAAATAAAAAGAAATTTTACATACATCCCTTGTGAGATGAGCGACAATTTGATGTCTCTCTCCACTAATGAGGTAGGAGGAACCACCAGCAATCAGACAGTGCTGATAGGCTGCACTATACTCTAACAACTAGTGAGCACCTCTTATAGAAAATAATAGGATCGTTTTCAAAACCTAAATCAATCATTAAGATCGTGGTTGACCTCTCTGTTTCCTGCAGCACCTCTTCCTCTCACAGAGCAATTTCATCCCATCTCGACTTCCATTTCTATTCTAAGGTTCTACTTGCACATCATCCTCTTGCTATGATAGAATAGGAAATAACAGGGCCATCAAACTGTCTCAGGAGCCTCCAGAGACTGCAAAGAACCCTACTGTAATAGCTGCTAGTAACAAGAAACAAACTAAAGAGTCAAGGGATGGAAAGGTGGAATTTTTAAACTCATTTGTCAAAAGCCAGCTGATTCATTGTTTCATGAATTTGACAAAAGTCAGAGAAATTTTTTAATCTCAGAAACAAAAACAAAAAAAAAAATTGAAGAAAGTTGAAAATTTCTGGTTGGTGACAGTGTTGTTTGTTTTCTGAATGTCTGACCAAAAAAGCTGACTTTAGAAGAGCACATTATTGTTGATCTTGTCCTTTTGAACAGTTTCCGTTTTTTTTGTTTGTTTTTTTTTTAATGAAATATATTTGTCTACATGATATTTATTGGCAATACCATGTATACATGTATTCTCACTACCAATACTGGAAATGAAAAAATATATTTAACTAAAAACTGCACATATTTATGTCACTGAGTGGATTCTCTTTTGGACAAATCCTTCTCCTGCACTGAAATAACAATCTCCAGGACAAAACAAGGGAAATGATGCTTATTAATGAGGGCACTGGCCTACCATGAATGCCTGTAAATATTTCATTTTTTCTTCCAAGAATCTGTGGGCTACTATTTCTGATATAAACCTTTATAAAAAAAAATTAAATTAAATTTTAAAAAAACACACACATATATATATATAACTATAAATTTCTCTGAATTAAATAAGCAGATTTACTCCATTTTTCTAGATAATTTTGTTTAACTCCTAAATTTATACACTATTTTTGAGGAATGCAGCAGTTGTGCTCTTACTGATGTGATACCAATCATTATAGTGATATGCGCTGATGAAAGTAACAGAAGAATGTGATGGGAAAGGAGAAGAAAAGCTGACATATCTGATTTTTTGTCTTCCCTCCATATATGAATTTCACAAGGCAGATGATAATGACATTTTGAATTTCTACATAAACTAGATCAACCTGCCAGTTCAAGTCAATTTGTGGTCTGACAATTTGACAAAGCTCTTACCTACACTGCCCTAAATGGATATAATATAATATTTCATTCACACAGAGCATAACTTTATCCTAACAGATTAAACCTGTATTCTGTCCAAAAATTATTCCATCTCAAAAAAAGCCACACATTTTCTCTCAGAATCAAGTTGTATGTAAATGAATAAAACAAAACCAGCAAGCTATGTTTTGACACCTGACTCGAACACATACTGCAATGCTGAAATAGACATATAAAACAAAGCAAAAGGAATGTAGCTCTAATGTGTACAAAGAAAACAAGAAATATTTTTGTGTAAATGGACTCTCTACATCAGCGCTGGGTTTCATTTCTTGATGATTTCTAACTGCAGTCAGGTTTTTGCTTTTGCTCAAAATTTCCCTAAGCCATGTATGCTCTGAAAATTACACCTGTCACAATTTAATGTGTTTTGCAGGATAAATCCATCTCAAATAAAACTGTCAGCTGAAAACTTGTTTTGTGAAGCCAATTACTGACCATTGTCTGATGCTTTATGTTTCTTTGGAATCTCATTCTCATTTCTTTTTCATTCCTTCTCTCCAAGAAAATACTAAAATAAATAAACAAACACATAAACAGAAAAATAGCAATAGCACACTGCATAATCTTCCAAGCAGCTTGTAGAGTTTTCTGGGTTACAACTTATATGGTTTATGTGATTGAATATTTAAAAAAATAAAAAGAATAAAAAAAAAATTTTTTTTAAATTCCGGCGAAAAGCAGCTTAAGATACAGAACTATTTTCATGTTACCATGAGAGAATTTCATACAAATTAGTACATTATGTGAAAGAAGTCAGTTCTTTTGGCAAATGACTGACAGGGCACTTCAACATTTTTTATTTTTTTTTTTGCAAGAATTATCTGATTTAACATGATCCTTAAACAGCCTCTAGCTAATAAGCAGTTTTCCTCTCTTGCACCTTTTTCACAGATACAAAAAAATACATATTATCAAGTGAGACGAGATGTCCTTATAAAGGCTTCAACAAAATCAACAGAGAAACAAAACAGCTCTGGTATTCTGTATCCCTCAAGATTAATCTTTTCCTCCAATGTCTTCAGCTCAATACATAATTGTTGACAGACTACACTGGAAATTGTGTCTTTTTCATCACTGCTATTTTTACTCCTGATTTCACTTGAAAATCTGTATTTAACAGCAATCTATTTATGATAGAAAGCTCTGTATCAAACTGATACATTATCAAGCGGGGCTTTTTCTGCGAAGGTTTCATTTTCCTGACAGAGCATAATAGTTCTCACAAAACCTAGAAAGCATTCAGGCACTGAAGTGTTCAATAGTGATGAGCTACATAATACACTGTGTTAATACTTGTACTTGAGTTCACTCTATACTTAAGTCCAGGCACTGAGAAAGCAGGGGAGGACAGCTAAAATAAGAAACTGCCACAGCAACATCAATGACAAGAGCAAAAGGGTCTGGCTTTAATGGTCTGCATAAACCAAAAAAGGACCCTTCAGAAGAACTAAAGTTGCTAGACAGAGAAAAATTCACCACAGGGATTACAGAGAACAGTTGTGCCTAACTAGCACCCCTTACTACCAACTGTCCCTCCCCCAGAGCCACTAGCACTGTCAACCATATAAAGCAGGAAAGCTGCGTGAGTCCTGATAGGGAGTTTTAATACATGTATAACATAGTACTGAAGCTACTAAAATTTCTTTGTAAAAATCTGATGGTTTAACGTTAAGATGATGTGAAATAATGCTCGGCCATTTTAGCATGAAGTTGATGAAAAATTTGTGCCAAACCATTCCTACACACACATGCACTGAATAATATTGCTGATTTAGATGATGATGCTGCAAACATACTTTAATACCCAGTCAAGGCTGTGAAATGCCAGAGGTTTTGCACAGATAATTCATTTTATCACTGCATTTCTATTTCAAGCTCTGTTTAGACTGACGACCGCTGATAATTGTAATTACATATCTAATGAACCAATAATCAGTTTTAAGTCAGCCAAGAAAAATAATCCTGTTGTTCTCTGCTGTTTCATATAACACGACAATAGCTGTCTCCAGTAATTGAAGAAACTCTTGAATTGCAGTTTTCTCAACAAAAACATGACTGACAGATAGTGATATAGATAAGCACTGAAACTTCAAAGTTTAGTTATATTCATGTCGCTCGTCTTCTTTCTAAATGTATTTTAATGAAAGGTAAAACTGACTCAGGTCAAACTTATTTCAGTACCTTATTGCACTAAGGATGAGCTATAGGCAACAAGTGTTTAACTACCCACCCTGAGGCTAGGAGATCATTTGTGGGATTCCAAGCACAGATGAAGACCTCGGACTCATGGCCCCGTAAAACAGTGGCCTTGTTGCTCGGGATGTCCACTGCCCCGTCCACTTCCATCGCCTCTGTGTGGTTATCTGCCAGAAAAGAAAGAAGGACATTAAATTACAAGGAAATAAATCCTGGCATATGAAAGAACAAGAACATTTAATACCGTTGGCAATGTACGAATATGCGACAACCACTACATCCATAGCAAAAGTTCCGAGTCTGGAGAAAACATCCAAACATGTGAAATTTCTTTCCCTCTCTCCCTCTCTCTTTTATGATATGCTACAAATGTGAACAAGAACTAATTTCACGAGTCGACATGAACTTCATTAGAGTTTTCCGCCAGTCCGGTATCTGAAGCCTGAAGTAGTAAATTCAGACTGACTATCTAATTATGCCATCTTTACAAAAAGGAGGGCAAGAAAAAAAAATATAATGAAGTAATATTTCAGTTGTGAGAAAGATGGAAAGAATGAATAAGATTTCACAGGAGGGTGAGGGCGGAGAGAAAGATGGAGACAAAAAATAATGAGATAAGGAAAAGACAAACATAGAATTAAAGAAAGATAGAGAGAAAAAGAAAAAGAAAATGGAAAGACACAGGCAAAAGAAGAGGATACAAAAGGCAGAAGAAAAAGACATGAGCACCCAAAAAAAAAAAAAAAAGGAGGAGAGAGCAAATGGAGACACTAATTATTCTGATCCTTTGTCCAGGTACAGCTGGGTTAATGACCTAGTTGGCTGGACACCAGACCAAGACTCAGCCAGGTCTGCTCTCAGGCACAGGTTACACAGTTCACTAATCATCTTGAGCCCCATTGATCTGGCCAGCCAGTGGGACCCTGACCTAGATTCTGACACCCTGGGCAGAAACTGCAAAACTGGGGGGTTCGGCCAGTCAGTGTATTACTCTGGTAGCATTGGCATAAACAGGAAGACAAAGTACAGGTGTGCAAACTGCATTAACTGATCAGAATCAGTTTTTCAGAGAAAACTGGAGTTTTTGATTTCACTCCCCATGTTTGAGTACCAATAAAAAAAAAACTAAACCACCAGAAACTTGATCTCCTTTTATTTGTGTGATAATTCTTTTAGTAAAACAATGAAAGAATCTACAACACCAGGGGGCTAGTCTTTCTAAACATGGCTGAGAACTGACAGAGAGAGAAGGGAGAGGGGACCAGAGAGAAAAAGACCAAAAGAATTTACCAAAAAACATTATGCATGTCCATTTCTTATCTGTCTCAAAACTTCATCACTCCCCATTCTTTCCTTCCACACTCCCAAATCAGACGGATGTATACTATACAATCCCAATCTATGCTTTGAGTGTTAGCCCAGCAGTTTCCCCGCCCGAGCCCCGGGCCCTCTGTTGGTATGAACTGGGTACAGTGATACGGTAACCTTGGTCTTGGGGCAGTCGCTGTGTTATAAGGAGTGACAAAACAGTCGTGCTGGGGTCTGATATACAGAATTATCTTCTGTACTTTGATTGTGGACACAATATTAGTTTTGTTCCAGACAGCTCATTTCTTGCTCGAAAAAAAAAACAGTAAAAAGACAAAGAGAGTTAGGCGTAAAGTAAAGATAGGGAAATTGGGCGTAGGAGTGGTACAAAAAAAAAGGGAAGGAAGGAAGGAAGGAAGGAAGGAAGGCAGTTTGAATGAAGAGGGGCGGAAAGATGAAGGGAGGAAAGATAGAGGATGGAAGGAGTGAGGGAAGGAGGGACGGATGGAAGAAAGGATTTCTTTTCCTGGGTATTATCCCTAACAAGTTCACATCATCCGCATTACTGCCATCATTCATAGCGTCTGTCTCACCAACTAACAGAAGTATATTTGCGGACTTCGTGGATTCTTGAAAAAATAATACAAAAGGAAAAATGACTCATAATGAAGCTACGACAGGGGGTGCCTAAAAGAAAGACATAACAGGAAAATCAGCCTTGCTGATTGGTTATGACCTCAGTGATCTGATGCCTCAAAGGTTGACATAATCAGCTAACGAGCACCTTCCCTTTCCAGCCAGCAATATCAGATTTCCACTAGTTTTATACACGAGTCTGGAAATGGGAGGAACTGGGGGAAAGTTCAAAGACTCGGGTCGGTGTCCACTCGTCACTATCCTGCCACTGTTTATCCATCCATCCGTTCGTCTATCCGTAAATCGATCCATCCATCCCTCTGTCAGTATGTTCGTCCAACAAAGCGCGTTCTTCCATCACGACCATCTGTGAATGTGGCTTGCAGTCTGTTCCTTCAGTGTCAATGCAGTCACTGGGGGAACGTCCCACTAGTCCGAAGGTTCACTAGTCCGAAGGTTCACTAGTCCTAAGATTTTATGAGGCCTACATCTAGATCTAGTCCGAATGTTCTAGACCTAGTCCGAATGTTCACTCGTCCGAAGGTTCACATTTATGAGGATTGTGTTTTTATGAGAATATTCTTCGATTTGGTTCCTACAGCAGTGAAAAATGAACACAC
>JBCAUA010638863.1:4684-15847 GCA_038406235.1 Peronia verruculata
CTTTTTTTTCAAAACTTTTCTTCCCCCCCCCCCCCCCCTCAACCTGTTCAAGTACAACTTTCCGCAATATTACTGAAGGCCAGTGCAGAATGAACTTTGGAAAGCGCTCCATTGGTGACCCTCAGATTTTGGCTTGAGATTTCACATGAAAGTATACAAATAAACGAAGTGCTTGGCTGGATTTTATCTTCCGCGTTTGTACACTGAAGACACACATACGCGCCCTCGCGTGCGCATGCACAGACAAGGAAAACATTGCCAGAAGCCACTTTTGGTCCGTCGTATGTGGTTGGATTCCTCATATTGTTGGTGATGTGTGTCAACCATGGTAACTCTGATGTCATGCCCTACAAACACACATATACACAGAAACACACACGCACACACACCCACACACATACATACACAAACATTTAGACAATTACTTTCTGCCTCAGTTCATTCTTATTAATCATTATAAAAATGTTCATCAGCATGCTTTAAAATGTTAATCAGTATGCTTTAAAGTGCTTGAAAGTGTTAATCAGTGTGCTTTACAATGTCAATCTCTATGCTTTAAAATGACAATGGTGATTTTTCACGGAACAGAAGGAAAACGGCGTTGTGTCAAAGTGCGGTCGAGTGAGCAGAGGATTATTGTCTTACATCTGTCGAGGTGGTTGACCTATGGGCAGCGGAAACGTGCGGTCCAGATGTCAGATGATGGAGTTTACGTGAGCGTATGAGATTTAGGTCACATGCCGTACCAATAACAAGAGAACTCACCTGCATGTTTGAGCACCTACTCATTCATATAATCTGGACTGGCGTACAAACTCTACAGCCTGGAAACAGCGATGGCCGTGTAGTTAGGCTGGCTGGACGTCCTCTGCTCGGTGGAAAGATTCACGTCGTGTATGTCGCGGATTCGAATTTGGAATCCCACTTTCGGGGAATGGGAAGGATTCGAAGATTAGAACCTGCATTTCTTTCAATTACCCAACGGTTCTGCCTTCTTAAGTATGGAAGCCCGACGTCTAGCCTTCTGGGATAAGAGTAAATATATTTTGGAGATCTCATGTGAACGTTACACATGTTAAAGACGCCTAGGTGGTTAAAAATCGGATGAAGAATAGGCGGAAACTGTGCTATCCGAGCAAAATTTCCAAATTCCAAATTTCTACCCACAAATATTTTTCTCACCACAAACAGGACAGGCATTTAAGAGCTGAGAAAGTCTTACTTTCATCGGACTGAAAGGCTAAATGCATAATAAAGTAATAATAGTGATAATAATAATAATAATAATGATGCACAGCAATACCCTATTTACATTTTATATGTTTTCATTATTGCCCTGATGAAGAACCAAGCGGGCTTGAAAATCTGGCAGAGATTTGACCATCACAATCAAGTTGTTTATAGATTTCTGTGTTATTTATTTTCCTT
The DNA here is from genome assembly GCA_038406235.1 of Peronia verruculata. Taxonomy (NCBI): domain Eukaryota; kingdom Metazoa; phylum Mollusca; class Gastropoda; order Systellommatophora; family Onchidiidae; genus Peronia; species Peronia verruculata. The sequence continues at coordinate 6,113 of JBCAUA010638863.1, forward strand.
GAATTGTTTTGCTAATTGCCGTTCTGACAGTTCTATTGTATTTTTATAAAATAATAATAATAATAATGATAATAATAATAACAATAATAATAATAATAATAACAATAATAATAATAATAATAATAATAATGACTCTATGGCAGCTGATCCTGCTGTTTCAATTTGATATCTGTCTAATGGACAACTTGCCATTCAGACATCGGTGTCGAATGAGTTACTATTAGTACTCATACTAGCAATCGGCAAGCCACGTCACTCTCTTTTGCATAGGAAAAAAAATAAGCAAAGCAAATAAACAAACCCGAAGATAGATCTTTTTGGGGGATATTTCAAGGTAAAAACAGAATACAGAAATGGGTCATGATATATTCCCTAATTACGGTGATGGCTCCCTGCAACAAAGAGTTGATAGATGAATTACTTAATTGCCAGCCATCTGCTTATGCACTTTGATCATTGCATAGCAGGCTACCAGTCCTTTGATATTCAGCCGAGAACGTAATTATTTGTTGTACCCAAAGACATGAGTCGTAATCATTTTTAAAAAATTTTGTCAAGGACCAAACTTTAAATAGGACTTCTATCACAAATTCTCGAAAATTAGATTAAGCTCATTATACAAAAATAAGCAAAATATGCATTAAGCCTGGTAGTCTGTGGGGAAAGTGCTATACGAAGATGTTCATCAGCCATTGAGCCATTTTGACCGTCAGCGAAATTACTTCCCCTTGCCCAGAACAAGAGGTATAACACAAGCATTGTGAAGAAGGAAAATATATCACTTTTTCGCTTGTTATGTGAAATATAATCAACAGAAAATTCAGAAAACTTCACCATATTACGGTGAATATGTTTTTTTTTTTTTTTTGCCTATTGTGATAATTTTTTTTTTCATAATTTTTTGCACCACATGTTTCAAATAACAAGAAAAAAAAAGTGAGTTCTTCCTTCTTTGCAATGCTTGTCCTACACCTCTTGTACTTGGCAAAGGGAAGTAACCTAGTTGGCCGAAAAAATGGGTCATTCCATGCTGTAAGGCATTGCGATGTTTCAGAAGACTCGTCTGAGATACACTCAGTTGACTTGAGCCAAATGAACATATTAAAATCTATAGTTCTTTTTATGTAAGATCTATCTAATTAGGTATTTTTTTCAAAATCACATGACCTAGGAAACATCGCTCAAATGTGGCTTTGTTTATATGATGTGACAACTCTGAGAGCTCATCATTCGTCCAGATTTGTCTGCCATGCGCAGAGCAAGTAAACAAAGCCACATGTGAGCGAAGTTCACTAGGTCATGTGATTTTGAAAAAAATACCTAATTCAGGGATGACATTTCTCACTGATGGCTCAATTTCATTTTTCATTCCTCCAATCAATTTCCTAGCTTATCCAATCAAAGTATTTCCCTCAGTGGATAATTGTTCATGGGATCAGTAATCCAAACGACTTTTATTCCCATTTATCAGGTCAGGACAGAAGGTACTGTAAGGAGATCGTCCAGCACATGACACAAACCGCTCCCCATGGTTATGGCTTTGCCTAGGTTAAGGAATTTAAGTTGGTCCTGATTAAATTCACCCCTTCAAATGGATTGTATACCACCTTTAAGTTATTCATACTTGCCCTATGTATCCAAAGTGCAGGAGGCATCTGGTAAAGGCTTATAGTTCTATATTTTCTATGTTTTTCCACCTGTCACCTACTTTAACTCATCCTTCAAGGTTTGTGCACAGACCTACAGAGTCAGTAATATCAATAGCTATCCTCTGGACTTATGACATGATCAGTTGATGATGCTCGGTTTTGAGAGATTCTGACATAATTTCTGGTGGATGTATGCGAGTGCTGGACCACGCACTTTTTCATAACCTGTGTTATTCAGTAGCATTTCATCAAGAACGGACTCACTTGAAGGAAGTGCAACAGCAGCAAAAGCATCGATATTTAAGGTTTCGGAATCAGGCTTTTCAATGCATTTCAGTCTCTTGAAGAACTGTGCCCCTAGATTCAGAGATGCGCCAGGGACAAGGTCAGAATTACAGAGAGCATCAACACTGATGCAGCAGGCACACGTTCAGGTTCCTCTCTGTCACTGTTAGATTCTTGCTCGTCACTGCATTGTCTATTCAGTATGCACTCAAAATCATCAGTTTCTTTTCTTCACTGTTTTCCTCTTCATTTTCTGAATCCTGTTCCATTCCAACATACCCTAGCTGTTTCCAAATATTTGTGTGACATCTGTGGACATGCCAAAACTAGCATTTTTCATCAAAAGTATAACATAATTATATCAACTACAGTAGTGATTACTGTACATCTGCTCCCACCATGCATTGGTGATGAACTCAGTTATTACTGTGAAGCATTGTGCTGAAATTACGAAGCTGAAGTATTTGCAACTAAAGCTTCTGTCCAGAGGATCTGAACATTTCTCACCTGTTACTCATAGAGAATGCCCCTTTTACAAGCACTGAAAGGTGACTCACTCAACAATTCTACACACAGAGGCCAGATCAGTTCCATCATTCAATTCCTTAATGCTTTGCCATCAATCTTGACTTGCAGTGGATACCAGGGGACTGCAACATTGCAGGTAATGAGAGAGCTGATATCCTAGCCTAAAATTAGTAAAAACAGATCAGCATACCACCAACAAAACAGACATTTCACAGAAACCAAATGAATTCATTCTGGCGTTTTTCTCTCTCTTGAAGGGCCTGGGTACGTTGCACCCATGTGTGGCTGAGAGGATGTTACAGGATTTACTGCTCTAGTCACCCACGGTCAGGGTGTTTTACATCCACGAATGAATTACCAATCTTAAAATCAGTGATATTGGCAAAAAATTAGCAGTAAAAAAAATATTACATAGTAACATTTTTTTACTTTCATAATTTTATTGGAAAATGGGTGATAGGGGAGTACAGGGAGTTTCACTGGAAAATTATTTGAAATAATCAATGCAGAGAATACTTTATGGAGTCACCCGAGTGTTTTACACCCATTGTGGCTGAGAAAGTTTAAACTTTAAACTTAAACTACTAAGTGTAGATCTAGATTCGCCCACCTAAAATACATCTTTTTTTAAGGCCTAAAAACTAGTTTAACCACTGACATATCAAAAGATGTCTTATTTTCAATTGAATTTAAAAAATTGTTGATACATTTATTTCACTAGTTAAACTAAATCTAGATCTAATTTTTAGGCCTTTAAAAAAGACTGATGTAGACTATCTGAGGTGGGCAAAATACATGTACTACATACCACGAACTTTGAATGTGAATGGGTGTTAGTTGTGACGTTATAAGTAGTAATCAGGTGGTGAATACGGACGAGACACACACCGAAATAGAGAGATAAGAACAGGAATCCTCGACGTCAAAATGAGCCAGAATATATTTGCAGATGCTGGTAACATAAACAATAAAAACGTCAGGGCAGCTGTCTAACTCTGATGCATACAGCACTCACTGCATTGCATTCCATTCCCTTTCACTCCGGCTTGGCCCTTATACACCAACCCGTCTGGAACTCTCTTGAACCTATGTGTGCTTACTACAACCATCATCACACATAAAACCATGATGTAGTGCGCACACGTTACGTACCTCACACACACTCATGCATGGGCCCAATATTTATGATCCGCTAAACATCACTCACAACACACACTCACGTGTACCCAATTATATAATCATGATTTGTTACAGTACACATGTTATATGGTACAGCATACCCTAGATCTAGATCTAAATCTAGATACATGTATTAGATCTAGTTAAAATTACATAATGTCTGTTCACTTGTCTGGATCTGGCAGACCTAACACGAACAGATCTATAGATCTAGATAAAAATCTTCTAGACTCCACAACTCACATACATGTACATTCTTCTGAGACAGATCTAGAGAGAAAATTTAAGACAACCACAAAATCTTAACTCTAGATCTAGATCATATTGTTTAAATTTTTTTACTTTTTTTAAAATTGTTCTAAATCCAATAGGAATTTATCAGCTCCTGGCATATGGTCAAACATGCATACTGGTTTTTTTTTTTTTTTCACAAAAGTGAAGACAGGATTTATTATTATTATTAGTTTTTTTTTTTTTTTTTACTTTTTTCAAAAGTGACGACAGGAGTTTTTAAGACCGGTTTGTTTTTTTGTTTAGCCTATATTTTTTAAAATTATATATACTATCAATTTGAAGATTATTCATTTCCCTTTTTGTGTATGAAAAAAAAATGGTTGTTCTATCTTAAGGAGAAGTTGAACAATTGGCAATTAAAGACAATGGTGGTGACCTGCTGCTGCAGTTAAATTTATTGAGAAAATGGGCGACCGCTTTTGTAAATCCTTATTAATTTTTGTTAGGTCATGCCACTAAATTACAGTTTTTGGGCTTTTACTCAATCTGTTTCAATGACTTGAACTTTGAAATGCATTTTTAGATTCATAAAGAAGGATTTGGTGAAGAAAAAAAAAAAACTGCATTAAAAATTCATTCGCTGTTGAAAAACACATGATTTCTACGGTTGGCTCAGAATGACGAGTGCCCAATTTCATTGTTGTGTCATGTCTCATATATTTATTTATTTTTTATTATTTTTAAATTTAAAAAAAAAATATTTTTTAAACAAAGAATATTCGAGATAACCTCCACCAGGAGGTTGAAAAACGTATAAGAATGGAACTGGTTTAGATCTGGACATTTAGAAACTTCAAGGAAGCATTGAAACTGAAATTGTCTGAATCAAACAATGCACAGAGTGGATAACACTGGATAGCAAACAGTAAAAAAAGCTCCATTGAAATCATTATTGAATTATTATTATTTTTTTTTTTAACAAAAGCTAAAGACTTCATGGAATTGCCAGAGTCCAGTATTTGATTGACAGCGTAGTGTGTGGTGCACTGAAGAAATCCAAAGGATGGTGAAGATTTTCAGTTTTAAATTAATATTGACAAGACATTTATATTCCCCCCTGATGGGCTTCTGTAGAGAACATCACAGAAGTTTCTGTTTGTGTTGATGAGGTTTAACTTTGTACTTTTGTCTTGTAACTTTGATTCTCAGCATGGAGGTTTCAACTGTAGATCAGCTGACATGCCGATTTCACACCACTCTGTCTGTACTTACTCAAGGGGTCACTCTGACCCAAGGATTAGCTGACCCAGATTACCAGGAGGCGGCTGACAGCCTGAATTGCATATTACGTGGCCTGACCTTGAAGCTGTGCAGTCTGTCTCGTGATGTGGACACGGCCAAAGTTCAGCTGGACAATCTGGAGGTAAGAGCCGGGGCATTGAGGGAAAATGTATCCATATCCACATTGTGTCTGGTGTATCCAAGAGAAAGGATGAGTGAGGGATGGCACAGGAGCTAGAGAGGATTCAGAGAGATCATGAGTGGATCACCAATACAGGATTGGTGACTTTGCATTGTACACAGGATGGTCAAGACAATCTAGTGCATATGCTTGTAAAAACTAGATTTAAGTACAGTGGAGGTCGCATTTAACGAGATCGCTGGGATCTATCCTCAGTCCTCGTTGTATGTGACCTCTCGTTGTATGGAATGTCAGTCTGTAAGACGCTCTACTGAGGTAGATTCAAGGGATGCAACTGCTGTGCTACTCACTGCTGTCTATATCATTATTACAGTTATGTTGTTTTTTCTTAAGCCTTTCAATCCTAAGAAACAGGATTATATCGGCTTGCAGAAGTTGCCAATTTTTGCTGAGAAATTTTGTGGGTAGAAATTTGGATTTTGGAAATTTTGCCCGGACAGCGGCACTCAGGCCTACTCTTCCATCCATTTTGAACTGCCAAGGGTTCTTTAACGTGCGTAATGTACACACGGTACCTCCGAAATATATTCGCCCATATCCGAGAAGGGTAGACGTCGGTCTCTACCCAGAGAAAGCCAGGGGACTGTTGAGTCACTGAAAAAAAATGTGGGCTTTCGCTCTTCGTGTCCTGTCATCCCCCGATGCAGAACCCGCGAGTCGATCCCGGCCTGTTTTCTTCATGAGCAGACGCCATACCCACTGAGCCACCGCGTCCCCTATTCTAGGCTCCTGTGGCGATAGATGTAGTAATACTACTAGTGTAAGTCTTGTATGGTACTCACCTCAGCCGGAAAGGATTTTCCGTTGACCGTGTGCTCAGAACCCACACTGTCGTTGTTAGCCAGGTGGAACTTGATGTCCGACACACGGTAGGTGTAGCTCAGAGGTCCTAGGCTGATGTTGATGAAGTTATAGCCATCGTTCTTCACCTCCAGTGTGATATCCGGCCCTGTATTCACCAGCAAACCGCTCACCTAGGGAATGGAAGAACAAAAATGAGACGTATAAATCTTAATTAAGTTTAATGCGCTAAAAATATCAGTATTGTTTTTTAAACAGAATGGATGGGCGTGTTTATTTTGGAACTATAGTTCATTGTTATTGCTGCTGCTGCTGCTGCTGCTGCTGCTGCTGCTGCTGCTGCTGCTGCTGCTGCTGCTGTTGTTGTTGCGATCTTCCAGGTTGCTGATGATGTTGTTATGTCAGCCTGGCTCGTCGTCATTCTTATTGGTACATGCTATAATTGTTGTTTCTTTTGAAATCGCTGCTGACACTTCTGGTGTTGTTGTTGTTGTTGTTGTTGTTGTCGTTGCTGTGTCTTTGTTGTTGTTATTCTTTCTGTTGTTATCGTTATTAGTGTTTCTGATGTTGTTGTTGTTGTCGTCTTCGTCGTCGTCGTCGTTGTTGCTGTTGTTGTTGTTGTTGTCGTCGTTGTTGTTGTTGTTGCTGTTGTTATTGTTGTTGTTTTTGATGATAGGATGGTGGTAATAGTGCCACGATTAAGGTGTTACGGAGCTCTAACGAACACAGTATGCTGAGGGTAATAGCCATGATTTTAATGTCCGAACGAGCTTTAATATTATGTATGTAGGGTATTATTTGCCAAACACAAGAGAAAATGAAACACCTGTGGAGAATACTGAAGCAGTCAGACATAGTGATAAAAGTAATCTGTACCTGATAGATTAAAAAAAAACACCACTCATGTTACTTGTAAAGCATTGAAGGAACATTGGCACTTTCAAGGCAGTGTGAGATAGAAGTCATAATTACTTTTTGATCAATGTTCATTAGTACTTCCCTCTAGCAAGGCCGTCCTGCTTTCCACCAAGGTCAGTTTCTCCCTTGATAATAACAAGACTTCTGCCCCTTTTGTTTCATTTCAAATTTTATCAAAGTTTGCTCTTTCAGGGATTTTTTCTTTTTTTTTTTTTTTAGTTTGCTAATTTCTCAGAATCAATTATGTGGTTGTAACGATGTAGAGTTATATTAGACCATCTAAGATAATTTTTTAAAAAATTTAAAATAAGGAAACTAGAATGTGTTGGCATTAAAGTTTTATTTCTTAAATCTTGCTTACTTGCCGACCTGGGCGTGGAAATCTAATTGGTTAGGATGATTATGTAACGGCTAAGATCTACATGGCCCGAAGGATTTAATGATTATTCATTTTTATTTTCTTACTGCTCTCTCATACTTGAGATTTTCGGGTGAAAAATTGAAGTAAACACTTGGATGAACTCGTCTGATTATGATAAACCTCAAAGTAGTGATCTTCTAAAGTCAATGCTTTAGGTACAAATGTTACTAAACATCACATACCGCCAAGGCCATAAGCCAGTTGCCTAAGTAGTTTATGGGCTGGACTGAGTTCGGGCTATAGCTGAATACTTAAAGTCTTTTACTCCATTGATCTTAAAGCATTGTTTCAAATCTTGAATTTACAAAACATAAGCATCATTTGAAAGAAAAATGCGTACATAATATGGTGACATGAAATTTTCCCCTTTGTTCAAAATGGCCAAAAACTGAGATAAGCGATTGTTTTATCAGAATGACGGTATATAATAATTATGGGCAATGCTTCTTGGCAATAATCTGATGATGAGCATCTAGTACAGATCTAACATCCTTCGTTCTTTCATATACATGTGTGTGTGTCAAAGATGACTTTCAGACAAGTAGAATACATTCGAATTTCAAACCTCCCCAAGTATTTCCAGAGTTCTAAAGATTTGAGGCACCGGGATCATGAAGACGGAGAAGTAGGAAAAAGGGAGAAGAGAGATGGGGGAGGGGGGGGGGTGATGAGGGTGACTGAAATCTGTCAATACTTTTTGCCAGAAAAATTACCTTTCCACCTAACACAGTTCTGCTTTGACAGTAGTGAGACTATTGTGGAATATCGGTTTCATGTACTAAACGTGATCTTTACATTCTGGGTTGATGAGTAAAGCGCAGAAATACATAGATTTCGATAGATATGCTGAGAGGAAGAGAGAGAGAGAAAGGGCGGATGAAGAGAGTAAGGGAGAGAAAACCTCCTTAACCTGCAGTGAGACAATAAAACCCCAGTAACAAGGCTAACGGTAAGACAAGAGTCATAGAAAACTATATTTTTTTAGATCAAGGCCATGGGGACAAGCATTACTTAAACATGCATGATGTATAAAACATATACATAAGAATTTAATCATCAGTTTGCTGATAACTCTTTTCTTTCAATCAACTAGGACATACGTGACGCCCTTTCGGCTAGCTCATTTCCTCAATACATTTGCCAGCACAGGCAAAATGTTGATAGTTACAGTTTACTTAAAGGTGAAAAACTCATGATATTGATCATTTATTCATATAAACCCACGCTTTAATAGAAATGTATGATTAAAAATTAATCCGTTTGGCTCTAAAGGATATTTACACTATGAAAAGTTACAGATTCAATAGGCAGTTGTTGTATTAAAGTTTCATGTCCTCCATGAAACGTCAATTTTTGGAAAGCTAGGCCAACTTCATTAAGTAATAATCAATGGCTAAAGTTACAAATAAAGGTTCAAAAAGCTCTTTCCTGCACACACACACACATACACACACACACACATACACTCACACACACACGCACACACACACACGCACGCATACACATACACACACACACACGCGCACACACACACACACACGCACATACACAACTGAAATAGGAATGGGACAAAAAGGAAGGGAGAAGCCAGTAGTGAAGACATGGACATAAATCTTCCTACACGCTCTCTGTGTTTCACTCATTCTTTCTAAATTCAGTGGAAATGAAGAAAAATTAAAACATTTTGTGTATTTTTCGTTTTGTTGCACCTATTTCTAACCAATTTACGGCCTGTCACTGGCTGGTCAAAGTGTTAGCGTTAAACCGTCAGGTTAGAGTCATAGACAGCCTTTCTTGAATACACAAATGATTTTTTAGAAGAATGTGTAATGGACAGTTAATGTGATATCTTCGGTAAATTAATATCAAAGTCTGAAAGTGTTGTCGTTGTTGATGTTCTTACTACTGATGTTCTTGCTCTTGTGTTATTACGGCTACTGAAAGTATCGCCTTTTCTATCGCATAGTAAAGTTTTCATAGTTCCTGCTCTGCTGATGCGATCGCTGGCGGTTCTTTGAATATTATGTTATTCTCCTTGTTGTTCCTGTTAGCGATATTGCTCCTCCAAGAGTTCTTATTGTTGTTGTTGCTATTGTCGTTTACTTATGCTGCTGTATTTCTTGTGTGTTAATGCTGTCACAGTTGTTGGTAAATGCTTTTGTTTTTAATTACGCTGTTGATGTTGTTGTTGTTGTTGTTGTTGTTGTTGTTGTTGTTGTTGTTGTTGTTGTTGTTGT
>JBCAUA010638974.1:2635-15846 GCA_038406235.1 Peronia verruculata
AGGGAAGGGGTGAAGGGAGCCCCCCCCCCCCCCCCCCCCCCCCTTTCCAAGTGCAAAAAAAAACACACAAAAAAGCATTACCCTATCCTGAATTATATTATTGCAATTTCGCTGCAGAGAGATTACGACTCCCCCTGCTTCTACAGTCCTACCTGCTCAGCTGCTGGCAGACTCCCATGCATGGGCAGCACTTTCATTTTCAAGTCCTCTTTCTTCAGTTTGCGAGCCTCCGATCTATTACATGTGATAAAATATTGTCATATCAGAACAGATTAATGTGAATTCCAAATCATGCATTTTTGTTAGAGGATTGTGAATCATTTTGTTTGAGCAAACAGTATTTAAATCTTGCTTAAAACATAAAAAAAAAAAAAAAGAGAGAACTGATTTCCTAACTTTACTCCTAATTTGCCAGTATTTGAAAGAGAAGAGAAAAAATAAATTATGTTTTTGTCAAATGACAAAAAAACTAAAACTCCTGGTTCCTCACATTCTTGATTCTTGGAATGTCTTCAAAGAGAATTTCAATTACTATAATGTACTAAGGCAACAACATTGAAACCAAGCTCAAAATCACTATTTAGGGCTTTTTTTTTTGCTTGCCTTTCAACCCTGAGGGTTTTCAATGGTGAAGAGTAAGCTCATCAACAGAGCATACAAATTTAATTTCTTATATTTTGATTTTGTTTTTTTTTTAATGATTTTACTTCCATTTCCAAGAGCTGACACATAAGACCTATTCTTTTTTTTTTTTTACAAGTACATTACATAAATATATCAATGTTGAAATATATGGATCCATCAATCACACATGTCCAGATCACAGGATGAGAAAGAAACAGCTATATGTTAAGTCTGACAAAACATTTCAGATCTCTAGCAAATTTATTTCAGTGTATATTTAAACAATACACACTTACATTAACTGAGAAACCACATCATCCACCTCATGCTGAAAATGATAAAACCAAAGAAGAAGGTAAATATTTAAAAAAGAGTGTGATAACTATTTTCTATGAATTTCAAAAACAAAGTTTTATTTAGAAACAAAACAGCAAAACTTTTATTTGCAAACCTATTATAGAACATTGTGAAATTAATTGTACATAATTACTGCACAAACATCAAGATTTCTGCATGATACATGCTCACACATAATGTGTGGTCCACCACTAAGTAAAACATCAAAATAGTTAAAGAATTTGAAAATGTAACTGATATGTTCAGGATATTATTGTTAATAATGGGTCTCAAGAAACCCATTAACATTCAGCTCCTGCATAAAAATGAAAATGGACAAAATAACCTAGACCTGCTTCAAAACCTACTTGATCAATATGAAAAAAACTGTGAATATTGTTTTTCAATGATGCTTTTATTCAGATCGGATGAAATTTTTTCTCAGAGGTATGAGATTTTGCGACAAATGAAATAACATCAATTCAATAGGCTTTATGAAAAATTCCTCAGAACAGAAAAATGTAAAAAAAACAAAAAAAAAACTGAGACAACACATCATGAAGATTTCCTCCGCATTTGGCAACTAAGAGACAGATGAAGATAGCATCAGTTAGCAGCCATAGTGAAGTCCCTCAGAAACAGAAACAGAAAAAAAACAAAGACAGATAAACCAAAGTGAATATTATTCAAAAGACATAGTGAAGTGCCTCAGCAGCAGTAGATATAAAGAAGAATAAGATAACATCATTCAGTAGAGACTGTGAAGTGCCTCAGATGTTGAAGTTTTAAAGACAAGTAAAGTGACATCGATAAAAACAAATTGGAAAGAACTTACCATTCCAGTGAGAAAAACTATGACATCTCCCGGTCTCTCATTGAAATGAATCTTTGTGACAGTCTCAACGCAGGCTTTGATGTAGTTAGGAACTGGGCTGAAAAAGTTACAGATGAGAGAAATGTAATATTTTTATGTCTAGGGGAATCTATATTTTTATCTTTCACCAATGGAATAGGGCCAGAGCGAGGGATATATCTCATCTTAGGGTTAGCCTTTGTATTTGAATTTAATTTTCCGTTGGAATGGCAAAGACAAATAGGGATAATCTAAACAGATCTATTGAGCATCATCTCTTAAACAAAACAATCCAGATACTTAAGGCAATGCCATAATTTTACAGTGGACCGAAATGATAAGTGACATGTCAATGGACAGGGATTCTTTTACAGTGACTCAGTGTCATAATGTCAAGGCCAATCAACAGTTCCACTTCAGTAATTTTTTTTTTTGAGGTTTTGAAATATAAATTAAGATACTAGTCATAATCATCCCACATTAGGGTCACCTAATTTAAAATATATTATTATTTTTTTGAGGGGTCATTAATTTAATGCTCAATGTTGTCTGCCACAAGTTAACCCTTCAGGACCAAAAAAACTGATTTCAAACAAGAAGGATATTAACCTATATAAAGACACAAAGAAAAATAATAGGACCCCTAAGAAGAGTTCACTTTAAGCACAAATCTGCTTTAAGTGAGTTAACATTAAGTGGGCAGCACTGTGTGTATGTATATATATTTATGTAGTAGATTTTCTTTGTGGAAAACTTTTTTGTCCATTTTATCAAAACAGATAAAAGCAGCCATAGGCCACTGGGTAATGACCATGAGTTTGTTTACACATTCATCAAGCCCTAAAGAAAACACTCACTCCAGGGTATAGTGGATGTCTACAGGGTACTCTCGTCCTTCAATAGTCAGAATGGCTGCAGTATCTTTCCTGCATAGAGACAATTCAAGGGATATGACTTTGATATAAATACTCCAGTCCACTCAACAGAGTGAAAGCCTCTTAGCCTCTTCTTGTTCTCAACATTTCACTGATCATACTCAATCAATCCTCTATGATAGATGGAAACCACCACAATACAGAATTATCACTCTTTTATAAATGATAATAATTGAAAATGTTGCTTTCCATTTGATACTGAAACTGTTTCAATGTAGCAGATTGATAGAAAATTTCAAAATTTAATAAAATTTAATCAAGTTCACATTCATTCTTTTTCCACTACTGTTCAAAACCAAAGAAAACAATATCATTGCAACTTCCATTGGATAATTTTTCTTTCATAAAACCATGATATTTTAAAGTTGTACCTTACCAGGTGCGGATTTATAACTTCATCTAAAAAAAATGTCTTCCACTCACTCTGGATCCCCTGTTTCATTTGTGTTGAAAAAATCTCTCATCTCCTGTTAAAATAATATAGTACATGAAATCAAATAAGACTGCAAAAGATAAAATACTGATTGTTATTGTGAAAGAGCCTAAACAGCCTCTTTCAACGAATAATCTCCCTTCTGGACTGTTGATAAGTCTTAGGTGCTGGTTTTATCACTCAAATCCCAACTTTGTATTTGGTTGTTTCACCTTTGTCTTATTCTTTTCTTACTTTTTTTTTTTTTTTTAAATTCTTTTTCCCCCAAAAATAATCAGATGTAATAAGATTGCAAATATTTGTTTAGCTTAATAATTAATGAAAATCTGGCTTTTCCTGCCCTGAATATACAGGTATAAAGTAGAGAGTAGAAAAGGAAAAGAGGATATCTTGTTATGGCACAGCCTTGTGAGGCATGCCAAAAGGGACAGAAGTCTCAATTATCGAACTAACGAAAAGAGGAAGAATGGGGAGGACATGGAAGAGGATTATCAACAAAATATAGTCATTAAAGGAGGAAGTTAGTCTGTGCATAAACTTTTCCATCCTACTATCAATGCCTTTTTTAAACTTGAAGTATGTGAAAGTGCAATTTATTATAGCAGACACACAAGCAAGAGCATTGTCGCTCTACTGTTCTGAGAGTCTGATGCTCACAGGAGGAAGGTACTATTAACATAGGATTATTAATTGCCAGTGAAACACAAGTAACAAAAACAACCAAACTGAAACAAATTATTATATTTATCAGGCAATGCAACACAATTTGTAAAACTGACATGAAGTTATATCTACCATAAGCAAATGTGCTAACCTACAGACATGAACACCCACCTCAGCATCAAGTGTCGCTGAAGCGACTATGAGTTTTAAATCTTTTCTCTTCTTCTGGATCTGAAACAAAAACAAACAAGGATTTGCTCCCTAAAGAGTGTCCCATGTATGTAAAGTGAATTTCCCACGTAAACATTAGATCAAAATCTGTTATGCATTGTTGTGTTCTTAAACTGTGAACTTTCCTTCAGTACTGGGCTTACCACATGTATTTGTCACCCAATATTGCTTCACTACCATTATTTACCTTTGTTAAAAAATGCCAGATGAATGCACTTTTTGTTTTTCTACAGAATCTACTCTATATAAGTATCAGTAGTTTTCATACTGATTCTGACAGTCTCCCCAATGATTACTATAACAACACACTGGAAAAATATACTTTGTGAACTATTATTATGCTGTGAATTTCATTTGTATCAGATTATGTCCTATGTGTTCCATACCAACGAGAACAAATTATTCCATAAAGTACAGAACATCACTCTATCTATCTGATATTTCTGTAAAATTACTGTTCTGTGAGTAGTTACCTTCCTAAGCAAACCTAGGATAATGTCTGTATTCAAAGCTCTCTCATGGGCTTCGTCCAGGAGTATCACACTGTTAAATAAACAATTCAGTTTTAGTAATATGAATTTCCTTTTTTAAAAAGACCATAATATGAATCCTATTTTTCAATTTTACCTACAACTGCTTATAAATATATATCAACAGGATGAAAACAGATTTTTTATATGTCAGTATCTATCATGAAAAAAGCAGTATTTGATATTTGTCTCAAGCAAAAAGCATTCAGGTTCTAGTTTTATTATACTTAATTTCTTTGCAGGAATAAGAACAGCTACAATAAGACAGTGATAACAACAAGGGTGCTATTCGTACACTGATGCTAATATATACTTTTTAAGAGATCAAAGGTTGTTTGAACTGAAATTTCAAAGTATCATTTGCATAAGCCTGACATATATTTTTAAAAAAATTAATCTATTGGCTTCATAATAATATAGAAATGTGCAGAAATACCATTCTTTAACAGTGATGACAGCCATCAATATCAAGTTACATAATCTCAGGTTAACCTGACCAACAAAAAACTTATTTTACTTTGTTTTGTTTAACCATTCAATATCAGAAGAAACTGCTGCAAAGGGCAATGTGTTTCTTTAGTAATATTCATTTATGCTTAACCACGGATATGCTACCAACAGAAAATAACATCCAAAAATCAGTCTCTCTTGTGTTGGAAAACATACATAGTATGTCCAAGATTAGACCACAACAAACCATACCCTTTTTCCCTTGATCAGATACTCTGACTTTTGATGAGTGTTTTGCACCTATATCCAGAATCTTCTGAAAGCTGTGATTGGCAAATGACCTGGCAACAAGAGCCCAAATCAGGCTTATAATAAAATTGTTCAAGTTATAACTAGAAACACTCAATTAAGTCACCACCTCTGATTGCCTCTGGGAAAGGAGAAGATAGGCGTTCACTGGTTACCCACAGTGGGTGGGACTAAGTGCGGTGAGGGTTGGCAGTGGATGAAGCAAGGGAGACCGAACATGTCACTGATGCTAAGCACAGGACTGTAAAACTGGCAAAAGTGATGAAGCAGTAAAGACTCAAAAGGTTTGGCCCAATGATACTAGTACCTTCCAAAAGTATTATTTGTTCTCCAGAAAGCGATTCATATGCAAAACATAACATCGTAGAGCAGACCAGTTCAGTGACACTTGTAGGATTTAAATAATTCTGAAAAACCAGAAAACTAAATCGCCAATGATTGTACTTCACCTGTATTTTCGCAGCAGTGGATCCTTCATTATTTCCCTGATCATCATCCCATCTGTCATGAACTGAGGACAGAAGCAAGATATTGTGAAAGATAGCAAATGTCACAATGAAAGAAAATGAAGGGTTAATTTCACTTTATTTACTGAGTGTATTGCCCAGAGGAATGAGAATGAAATTGTTAAAAATTGTTACATATTTCAAGTACATACATGCATTTTACATAAATCATAATTATCTGATTTCAAATGGAAATGTTAAATCCTATGTTTTAATATAAATCATACATATTTCCCTTAAGATATTGAATCCAGGACCAGAAGGGGGCAAATAGCTTGTCAGTTTATGCTATAAAGATGGATATTGAACTCTTGGCTGCCATAAAACTGACCTTGACTCTTGTTCTTTCTTCATCACAACAGTTATCAAAGCGGATCAGGTAGCCAATCTCATCACCAAGAATTGCTCCTCTTTCTTCAGCTACACGAGTTGCAACCTAGAAGAAGAAGATGTCATGGTACACATGACATATTTTTCCATAGAGGTAGTCTATGCTAGCACAATACCATCAATCTCAAATGGAATATACTACAACAAAGAAGCTTATACTGGGAAGCCCAAAGCCCAAAAGTTCGTTGCCCCAGAATCAAATTGTCCTAATACAACAGTTATATGTTGTAGATGGGACAATTTAATTCTCGGGCAATGAGTTGTAATTTACAAATAAATTTATAAATATGAAACAGTGATTGAGAATAATCTTTAAACTCTTTGCTTCACTTCTTTCAATTCATACTTTGCAATACAAAAACCCTAACAAGCTAACTGAAGATGTCAGAAATGCCATTGAAACGAACACAAATCTGATGAGAACATGAAAAGACAGTGATGGCAGAGCCAAATATATTGTGTGAAAACTAAGAAAACTAGACTGAGGACAGGAAATGTACTTATGTGGAGGACACATGACACTGAAATAAATAGCAACCAAGAAATAGGAATTACCACATACAGTTGTATTGAAAACAAATGTGAATGAATGACAAAGGCCTCAGAGAAATGACAGCAAGAATCAGGTAAGACGATAAAAATGCTAAGAGAGAGAGAGCAAGACAGCAGTAAAAGGGGAAGCCTAGAAACATTGAAGGAAGTCTTACAGTGACAGCAGCCACCCGTCGAGGTTGTGTTACACCAATCACATGGCCCTCATTACCCCAGCCTGCCTCCAGTAAAAACTGTGGTCCAGAAATACAAGGAGAAAGGACAATACATTTAAATTACAAAAATAAAATTGTTTAACAACTATGATACCAATTAAAACAAGCAAATTTTAAAAAATAAGATAACAGCAAAATTAAAAGTGAAATTGAACATCATACCAATCAGTTAAGAAAGTGTGCATTTCAAAAATGATTCAGACAACAACTCATTTTTATGTACGAGGACTTACACTTATTCCTGTGTAGCAGTAAATATTTCATGTGATCTTCCCAAACCCATTGTTCCAAATATGATACTCTTTTTTGTCTATTAAAGAATGTCATGTAATGGCATATATAGTTAAAATCTTAAGAAACTATTGTCTGTACAAAAAAATCATGAAAAATGATTTCATAATCTTAGCATGCAGGTAAAAATGTGTCATTTCTTTCTCCATGAGACAAACATCCAAAGCAGATTGAAGGGCGTATAAAGAACCTGATGTCCATGGGATTCATAATGAGTATTTAGACCTGGCCATCGTTCATCTACAGATATGTCTTGGGTTCAAAAGGGTTAAAGTTGTCTTGATAAGATCATGAAAAATGAATCAGTGAAAATGGTGAATGATCTTAAAGTTTATATCCCACCCACTGAAAACACATTTTTGATTAGAAATTTGAAATGTTTCCTGTAAAGAGCAAAAAAAAATATATGTCATGCAACAGTTGCTGATGATACAATATTATAAATCCATATGTTGAATTCTCATTTTCAAGTTCTGCTTGTTATCTCTGTGTTTCTTCTGTACTGAAAATAAGAAAAACAGATTTCAACATTCTTTCTGTTCTCACTGAGTGAAAATGCAGAATTCGGCAATAAAAATTTGAACTGAAAATCTTAGAATTCTAATGGCACAGCCTTGGTAGCAAAAAAGAGTGAAACAGCACAATATCATAGAACATTACAAAAAAAATAAGACATTTCAAAATGCTTGTCTATCTTATATCAAAAGCAATGAATAGCAAAGGTACCTGTGGTATCTGAGTACTTTTGCCACATCCAGTTTCACCAATAACCACAACTGTCTGATACTTCTCTGCCAGGAATAGTATGTGATTGCGATACTATGAAAAAAAAAAATAATTTTTAGGTCAAAATTTAATGACAAGAGTTTTTTAATACAGCGGACTTTAACTTGAAGAACAATATTCATTATTATTTCAAGATAAATTCAGTCAGGATCTCTCACATTAATTGTACTATGGGAAAAAAAAATGTCGTCTAAAAAAAATTACATTCAGTGTCATACTGCTAAATTTAAGAAACTAGTTAAATCTCTTTTCAGAGCAGTGCCTCAAAAATCACAAAATGTTAGCTAGATTATTTACTAGGGATAAAAAAAAAAAGAAGGCAAGAATAAGTCCAACGAAAAAAACTAAGATGACACTTGCAGGAACAACAGATAAGAATTTGTTTTGTTCTCCCTAAATCATGCCACCAGGCAAAATCATCTGATGTCAAATTTTCAGTACTCAGCAATGTTAATTGTGTCATAGTATAGAAAAGTTAGTATGGTCCACTTTGGAGAGACAAATGTTTTGCAGTGATTCTTGCATGCCAAGATATTCATAATCAAGGTTTAGCTAACTCCTGTGGTCCCAATGGTCTGCAAAATAAGTCTGATGTCAAATTTTTCATGCAGCAAAATACTATTGTGTTATATCACAGTGAAATAAGAATGCTCTACTTGGGAAGACAATTGTTTGGCAATGATGCTTGCATGCCTAATATTGAAGTTTCATTAACTACTCTGACTCCATGGTCAGTAAAATCTTTAAGTTTTTCATACATATATAACAGCTGAAAAATCTTGAACAATAGGAATGGGGCTGACTAACCTGAAAAACTGGTAACCTCTGACGTTGCTGTTCAATTGAGAGATTTCTGTATGGATTGTAAGTTACAGTTGTACCACCAATGCCACTTTGATCAGTGGCCACTGTCCTTTCTTCTGATATATTGGTCAATCCTGGTGCTGCAGTGCCTAACAAGATCAAGCACAGAAATGAAAGAATGTACAAAATCATTTGAAGATACTTCCTGACAGTCATTCATAGCAGTGACATGTGAACTTAATTGCCAACATTGTATTAAATGACTCTTCACAAACAATACCGGTTCACAATCCCCTCTACACATGTCAAACTTTCTGATTTTTGAGACTCCCTGAAACGAATGTATCTATAGGTACACTTTCAGTTTACTGTATAAAAACTGGAATAATAGCAAATCATCCTCGACACGACTATCAAATTAATCCATCTGACAACAAATTGATAAGAAATTAACTCACATGTACTGAAATATGTTGTTGAAAACATTATTAAATAGGTCACATTATGAAATGCAGATCCAGTGAGAGGAAAAAAAAAAAGAGAATTTAGGTTCTTCTTCATATTTTCTTTCCCTTCAATATGGGTTGTCTTCCACATGACCAGAATATGAGAGGATGAGAGTGAGAGCAATACCAAATACTAGAAGCCAAGTTAACTCGCTCAAACCAGATATATTTTTAACACCGCTGAGTGTTAGTCTTCAAACAAAAACTTATCAATTACCACTAAAATGCTATCAAAAACAAAAAGGAGCAGGGAAAAGAAAAATGGCATGCAAAGAATACCTGGCTTCCAAAATCGGGGACTTCCTGAACTTTTATTACCAATATTTTTTTCATCTATACCGTAAGACATGATGGACTCGTCTTTCAGTCACGGCTCTCAGTGGAACAAGTTCATTTAACTGTGGGCATAAACAAAAGTATCCTTGCTTTTACATTCTTCATAAAATTCCTAATTAATACATAAACTTTCAAAGTGTTTTTATTGAAATGAACTTTTCTGACTTGGTCATCTTTAAGAATTCATTTAAAAAATATATACATACTAGAAAAGAAGTCACAGCCTTCCTCAACTTCCTGGGAGATTTCTTAAAGATAGTCCTGCAACTTAAATGTATGCCAAAGTGTGTGCACCTTGATGTTGATATTTTGGTTGATTAAATTGAATGTCACTCAAAGAAGACATGTTTTGAACATGTCATATTATCAAACGTACAATTCAGATCAAACAGCCTCGCTAGGTTGTTATTCAATTATTATCGCATTTTCAGAAAAATGTCAAAGAAAACAGAAAAACAGATCCATATGCAACAATGTTGTGTGCCAATTTGGTATGGTCCCATTCAGCAGTTTTTTTTAGTCTATAAGGTTCAAAATCTATGACCAGTAAAAGCTCCAGTTTCTGAAAGATGATTTCATAAAGTTAAATAATATTATTAAATTTCCCCTGACAGCAGCACAGCTAAAGTCATGGCTGTTCTACGAGGAAGTGAACTGGTAAAAATCCTTGTACAATGAAAAGGCATGATGAGATGAAGGGGCGAATGGATCAATAGATCATCTAAGTAATAGATCATTCACCCCTCGTCACGCAGAGAAGTTGGGGGATCGCCTTTTCCTCGTACAGCCGACGTTTTTGTTTTTAAATTCTCTTCCTACCTTTAACCGTTGACATGGGTCTACAAATGAGTCTCACTTGGCCCTAATATCTGGAGTAATAAACTGAGCAGAGAAAAGCAGGCAGATACCCAAACCACAGTGCACCTATGATTTTGAATTTACCGGTATTTGTTAAATGCCTGCCCCGGAATATATTTCAGGGGTTCAGGACTTGGTCTTTCAACCTCCTGGATGGAGGTTATCTCGGGTTAGAATTTTACCGGTAATGACCACATACGGTACTTATGTGTATCGTCACTTCTACTTTCGTTTTCACAGTATTTCGTTTCGTAAATATCTTTCATAGTTTTCAAGCAAAATGTTTCTTTAAATAAAAAATATTCCATATATAAGCGGGATACCTTTACGAGGATGCAGTGGGCTTTGCCAGCACCAAAATAAGAGCGGCCTGAGACAACAAGAAAAGAACTGAAATAGAGAGACGGCAGCAGCGCACCGACGAAGATCGAGACAACACCAAGACAACACAAGGGGAATACCAACTTTGACGCGGCCTGACACGATTCCAATAGGCCGAGATAACCTACAAAGGTTGAAAGGCCTAAACAAAAACTGAACTGAACTGAGATGGATGGATGAATGGATGGATGGATGGACGGAATAATGAATGGATAGATGGATGGATGGATGGATGGATGGATGGATGGATGGATGGATGGATGGATGGATGGATGAGCAGACAATCAGACAGACGCAGATGGTGAGTGAGCCAGAGATGCAGACATTAGTATGTAACAGATAAGTCATGTGACGTGAAGTAATTACCTGTGACAATTTGTCCCGAGCTATGAAGAGGAAACCACAGAGAAAGGATAAAAGGATATCTGTAATTAGTCTCTAAGTAAAATTATGTGTTCACTTTTAGAAACAAGCAAACTAATTCTATTGTATTGCCCGAAATGTAAAGAGAGAGAGAGAGACAGAAAGAGAGAGAGAAAAGAGAACAAAGAAAGAGAAAGAGGGGATATATGGGATTGAAACAGACAGACACACACATACACACACACCAACACAAGTAACCAATGAGACAGACAGACACATAGACACACAGATACACATAGGTATTCAGACAGACAGATAGGCAGGCTAGAGGACACAGAGAGAGAGAGATAAGTACACAAGCACACATACATATATACAAGTACAGACATGCAGACAGTCAGACAAGCAGATAGACAGACAGAATGACAGACAGACAAGAAATCAGGCAGACAGACAGACAGACAGGTGTATTCCTTCAAAATCTGAACTATAAGCTACTTCAGGATTGACATAGCCGGATTAGAGAATTTCTTTCCCTTAATTTCCGAGATTTACATCCTAGTTCCGTTTTTTTTTTTTTTTAACTGGTTATGTCAGTTCCTGTTCAGAATTGTCTGATTTGTCCGTCATGACTGACAATTTTATGTCAATAAGTTAATACTCTTACTTATGTCGAGTGAAGATTTACTTGAGACAAGGTAGGTTACCACTAGTGTCCGACCTATAGACTATGAGATTCATGCAATATGAACAATAGTTCATATTCGACTAAGCACAGATCTGGAAATCCACGGCAGAATGTTTGTACCCCCTACTGAAAATAGAACACTCACGTATGTGTATTACGCTCCACCACGAAATCCCACAATAAGAGTTGAACACAAAACTTCGGGAAAAAACGGGACCCGCCGGAAGCACGCTTAACACCACCCACTATTACTATAATTTATCTGGAGGCCATCTGGGTTCAATAAGCTCAGAACGAAGGGGCTTAGTCACAATTTCATCCCCACCGTAACAGGGTCAAACCGAAAAGTTAGGCAAATTTGTGAATAGTTTGAAGTATTAAAATTTGTACCCCACTGCTAATAATAGACGCCGGTATCTCCAACCTTTCTTTTGGTCTGAACAAATCTATTGATGTAACTTACATAAACTGACCCAGATAAGATATATGATCTGGAATTATAGAGATAGAAATAATTTGAATACTGTATCTCTCCATTCGCTGATACACTTGGTCTCCAGTTATTAAGCAAACTAAAGAAACAAGAAAGGAACAGCCAAAAACAAAACATAAAAAAAATCAAAGCAAAACAGAAGAAAACGAAACAAAAAGAAAAAATTGCATACTGACCTAGCTCAGGGAGAGCGCTGGGCAAGTTGACCATAGACTTTAGCGCGAGACTAGAAACATGACAAGTCACTGATGGAGGCACATCTCTGTCCTCGTTATCAACTGTCCTCAACTTTGTCGTCGATCCTGTAATCTTTCCTTTGTCCTGTCTGTACCTTGAACCACCTCGTATGGATCCAATGTTATCGACTGCAGGCTCTGGGGAAAACTCCGAACGACCAGCAAAATTTTTATTGAGGTTGACTTCAGCTACATCTGGTGCCCATCTTCCTGATGATGTTGATCTTATGATTTCATGTCCAAGTAGTTCTGGACTGTGGACCAGGCCAGAGTTGTTTCCACCTGAGTTTAAGATTGGGTATGGTGACATTTTATTATTAACATACTACTTTGTCCAGATGGTTTTAAGTTTATCCCTTTCGCGTATAAAATATCTATCTATCTATCTATCTATCTATCTATCTATCTATCTATCTATCTATCTATCTATCTATCTATCTAT
>JBCAUA010639085.1:0-15846 GCA_038406235.1 Peronia verruculata
AGAATTTTGGTCATTACTGGAAGGTGCCCCCCCCCCCCCCCCTCGTCCCTTTAAACTGTGTTATCTTTGGCTAGAATAAAGCCAGCTAAAAACTTTCTTCACCACCTGAAAGGGTATGAAATAAGCTTTCACATGATACCAAAAACCCCATATGATGAAAAGTCCACATACGTCTCATTTTGACTGGCTGCGAGACATTTGGTAAATTTGTTTGGAGTTTATGACTTGACAGCACTATGTGGAAAATTAAATCTGATGTAGTGAAATTAGACTGGAAACCTACCAAGATCACCCATGTTGGATTTTTCTTCAATAGGTTGCTGGGCTAGAAGAGCTATTCGTGACTTTGGTGGCTGCTGAGTCTGAGTTAGCTTGAGATATCTGGGGAGATGGAAGTTCGAGACTGTGACCTATCATGGTATACAAAAAATTAGAGCTGTAGCATCAGGACCAATACTATTATATTAGTATCAATTCCAATGGTATATCACTATATGCTCTGGTCAATTATTTTTTTTTTTGTACTGAAAGACTGTTTCACCTTTGAGATTTAGATTTTAAACAGTATTGAAATTATGTTACATGAAAGATAACAAAATATTAACCTTACTGAGCTTAAAAAGACTAAATGAAAGATATGTGTCAAGACAGTTTAAAAATACAAGAGGACAATTAAGTTTACATTTTTATTTTCAGTAGTTTCTTTATAAAAAGATGAATTTTCAACCAATGGGAGATTATTTTGACTAGCCCTGCTACTCCCATTTGCCAGACACAAAAAATGTTGAACAAATAAATGTAAAGAAGGAAAAGATCACTTCACTTTTATGCTGACTGCTTGAAATTTACTCATGAAAATTCATGGTACAGTGGAACACGCTCAAACCAAAATTTTAGGGACCAGACATATTACATTTTGGTTTATCCAAACTGGTATGGTGGAAGTTGTCAGAAGTGGGGAACAAACTCTGTAAGGTCAAATTTCACTAACTAATCATGTGGGTCATCTAAAACTACACGATGCTGTAAAATACAACGCATCAGACCACACATCATGATGATTTGATGACATGTTGCCTATCTTGCCTTGTCAATGCAATGCATAATAAAATTACATGTACTTAGATTCCACAGAAAATTCACACTTGCTTCAGTGACATCACCTATCCCTCTCCGTTTCAACACCTGCTGGTGGCCTCAGGCCTGACGATGAGAGAACGTGTCAGTACTAAACGTGTTTGATTAAGAATAGGTCACAGGCTTCTATTAATATCAAGGTCATTGTTCTCAGTTCAGCCATGTTCCCACAAATGTTGACTTTGGTTTATCAGTAGTCCACTAATAAAGAGTATAAGAGAAAAAAACGGGAATTCATTTCTTTTGGTCCGACTGTTTTCGTTTCAGCCGTTTTTGGTTTAAGTGTGTTGGACTGTATAAGGAAAATGTTTTCTTATTGTAACAATTTTATCAAATTTTTTGCTGATAAATCTTTTGAATTACAAGAAGTAGTGATTTGTTTTTAGTGTATACTGCCTTTTCAACACCTTTAATACCTGGCAAAGGGGAATAACTGGACTAGTCAAAATGATTATCTATTCCAAGATTCATCAATTCATCATGAGAGGAAATACTGATCAAAACACAATGTAGATTTAAGGACTCTTCTCTCACCCATCAGCATCTAGCAGCTGTGAAGGCATGTTGTAGAAAGACTGGGAAGAATCATTGTGGTGGTCAAAACTCCGTCCCTGGCTAGATTCACTCTCATCTGCCATTCCTGTACTATACAGATCTGGAGAGCGAGAGTTTTCTCTTCTGAAGCGAGATTGTGCTTGCTGTGAAGACAGTGTAGAAAACCAAGATCAATTTATCAGATTAAAACAATAATAACAAGAGCATTATATTCTGACAAAATTTTCTGACCAAATTTTATTTTTGTTTCAAAGGCTTAGATTTCACATTTTATTCTGTCTACTGTGTTCTACAAGTTTGAACAGGGATCTACACAAATGCAGAATCTACCA
Source organism: Peronia verruculata (assembly GCA_038406235.1). Lineage (NCBI taxonomy): Eukaryota > Metazoa > Mollusca > Gastropoda > Systellommatophora > Onchidiidae > Peronia > Peronia verruculata. The sequence continues at coordinate 2,025 of JBCAUA010639085.1, forward strand.
GGCAAATGCAATAGACTAGCATCCATGAACAGCAAACTAACTGGACATCACTGAGAGGTGCAGCATGCAACAATTCTATATCATTACAAATGAAAACGAAATTAAAAAGTCTAAAGGACAATGAGCCTCTAGCCTATTTTATGCAATTTAAGTGATTCACTCTGTATTAGTTAACATAGTTGGACATAAAAATGGCTGACTGATTTTAGATGGTTTTCTCATTTTTCAAACCCCTCTGACATTGCAATTTGTAAAAGTAAACACTGACATATATATATATCAAAATGCACTGAATTAAAAGCTTCATTTAGTGAATCTCATTTCAAAGTTGAAACATTCATAGGGAAAAACACAGGTGAGATAAAAACAAAAAGGTAAAAAAAAAAAAAAATCAACACATTGACTCACTTAGCCCAACTAGTTGACTTCATGAGGCAGCAGGCATTTGAAATTGATATTTCCACATATATAATCCATTTATGAATGGTGTTGACAAGTTTGAAATCATCAGTTGTTGATTTATAAGACTTAAAACTCAACTAAGTGGGTGTGGGTAACGCCTCTTATCAACTGACTCACTATCACTTCCCAATGAATCGCCTATGTGAGTAGGTCTAGATTTAGATCTAGATTCATATTCTGAATGTTGGCGATAACTCATCACTTTCATCGCTATCAAGCTGTGAAACAGTTCAAGAGCTAGTAGAGCTGAAAGGCGCTGTGATTTAGGTTGACCTGAGCATGGCTCTATGGCTATACCTCTCTATAATTAGGTCAAATAGGCGGCACAGTTCAATGATGAGAAAAAAAAAATGATAACACTAAACTTCAAGTGCACCAAAATACTCGCTACCGCAGACTTTCATACATGAACTCCCTGTCAATGACTCAACAAAAGTAGAATTTCCATTCATGGCAAAAAAAAAAAAAAAAACTTGCGAACTATGAGAAAAGAAACTAAATATCATGCCTTGCTTGATGACAATATGGGGAAAAACCATGCACTTCTGTGAGTGGCTTAGAGAAATGAATCAGTTAATCAACTTACTGGTGGCTGTGTGTCCTGAAGATGTTTTGTCAGGGGAGTCAGTTCAGTGGACCACATACTTAATGAATCCATAGGCCCTGAAGAAAAACACAAATGAATGAATGAATGAAAAAACAAACAAACAAACAATAAATAAATAAATAAATAAATAAATTTAAGTTCTGCTACCATCAAACGTTTAGAGAGTAGCACTTTATTTTCTTTTTAAGGTAAGAATTACGGTAAAAAATGAACTTCATGTTACTGCCTATTTTTTTTTTCCATCGTCAAATCATTAAAATGTCTAATTTCTCACACAACGTCTAGTGTTTCACTTGTTTTCTCCCAAGACTGACTCTTGACTCTTAGATTCAGTATATTGTAAAAGTTGTCTTAGCATTATTTTTTTTTATAGTAAACCAACATATCTGCAGCTTAAATTCCAACTTTATCACCTAATACTGTTACAGAACAGTTCTAAATAAAGTATTCAGAATGAAATTTCCAAATGCTGATTGATGTTCACATATTCATTTCTTGCATATCTGTTCCTTACTTATGTCACCATTCACAATGTGAATGAAGCATCTGGGCAGTACAGGCCTGAGATTTAACATTTGCCAACTTGCCAATGGCCCCTAAAAATGGTGTCTGGCGAACTTGTTTTACAGCACTACTCGCCCGGCTGGCGAGTGGTAGAGATTTCATACAGTTGTATTTTATTTATTTTTTTTTTAAATCCTAAGTTTAAAAAAAAAAAAAAAAGAATCTTGGCTCAGATGTGGAGGGTGTCTGGAGCTATTATCTGTCTCAAGCGGACGACGTGAGTGTCGTGTCGCCACGCTGCCTCCTCCACAACCTTCACTAAGCACCTTATTTCGTTTCGTTAAAAGTTTCGTTCAGTTTTACAGGTAACTATTTGCTTTATGGAAGGTAAAAGGTCCTGACCCCGTAGAACTTCGAGGGATGTGAATGCGATTACTGTTATGATATACCTGGGCGGTATATCAATAAAAACAGAGATTAAAGTTGTTTTCTAAAAATAATCAGCAGAAACAGTGTTGTTATTGAAAGTATTGTTTATTAGCAATAGTAAGACAATATAAAATAGAACTGCATTTTCGATCAAAGGGTCTGGCAACCTGAAACATTTTCTGGCAACCTGAATTTCCCAGGTTAGGAGCCCGGCTGGCTCCTTAGCCTGGCTTGCTAAATCTCAGGCCTGACATCGTATGGCATGTTGTAGTCTTTAAATTTATGGCAATGGTTAAACAGTACGACCTCATGGATATATCTAGATCTAAATACTGCCAGATTTATATTCATACCATTCTGCTCCCAGAATGATCCAGCACGGTTTTGTATTTTAGTACAATACATATATGCACTTTTTGGGTATTACTACTATTAAATTCAATAGTCACATTTTATTGATATTAGATGCATTCAACAGAGAAAAGCTTTCTCAGACTGTTGGCTTCACAAGTTTTTGCGGTTTTTACAGAGGGCTTCATACATTCCGTGTTAAATTGTTTTTATGAAAAATAAGACTGAACTTTTTCACTAGAATCTTCCGTTCACTGTTAGGTTTCCAAATACATCATTTCAACTTCACAAGAAATCTGTTGTTTTTTTTTTTTGTGCGTGTGGAATGAAATGCTGATTCTATGATAATGAATCTTCAAAGCAAGGAAGAAAATCAGAATTAGATTTTCATGTGTGTGTCAGTAGTTCAGCTACTTTCAAAGAGCTCTCCTACATCAAAATTTAAATGTGCATATGTTGCTCTAGATCTGTGCAAATGCAGAGCAGCTCTGCTATAGCAGTCCCAAGATGATCACTAGGTCATGCTATAAATAAATAATGCTATTTGTCTTGCACTCAGGGCAGATGAGTCAGAAATTGCACCTGGAGATTTGGAGTTATGGCCATTTTTAACTAGTTTTTGACTCGGATACCAATTTTGTTTTTCAAGTTAGAAAAGGTCGCATAGTCATTGTGTAGAAAACAAATAAAATTATGGGTATCTGAGTGAGAAAATAGTTAAAAATGGCTGCAACTCCAAATCTCCCACCTCGACTTCTGACTCATTTGCCTTAGGCTGGGGACATTTTATTACTGGGTTACAGTTATAAATGGCAGTAGCGAAAAGTCACATACTATCTCCATCTCATTTTTTTTCTCCAAAATTAATTTTCCTTTTATATTAATGGCTCTCATTTGGATTTGTTTCCGTTGTTGGAGACAGATAGTTTAAATTTTTGCCTGTCTGATTGAAGCATCTGAAGCTGCTGTTTACTTCATATCATTGTTATCTTGTCAGCAGAATATAGTTAACTTTCATTATAGATTACTTATGGATGGTGAACTTATTGTGATTGTTGCATATACTGTACTTTTTCAGACTTTGACTGGACTTACCACATTGAGATTTACCCCTGGAACGTGGATGATATGACAGAAGCATTTGTGCGGCTTATGAAACTGGCACATTTTACTCAAGTTTATATGAGGAGAAAAGGCTCCGGGAAAGAATCGGATGCCTCTACTGAGAAAGTGGAAGACAAACTTTTAGGCCGACAGAGAAAGGGGTAATTTTGATTCTGTGCAGTGCTCAAATTAATAAGCTTTCTTTAAAGAAAGTTCACCTTCAGTAGTTATTTTTAGCATGTTTATTTTCTTGCAGTGTCTTTGTTGGAACCAATCTACAGAATGAATGTTGATTCTGATCATGCTGCTGATTCTGATCATGCTGCCTCAGATAAAAAACGTTGAGAATGAATCATTGAATGGCTGAGGACATGTCAGTAGTGGCAGTAGGTGCTAAAATAAAAAAATTTAAAAAAATTCTTTGGGTACTTGTAGAAGACATCTATGTTAATCATGGGGGATTTTTTGAATAATTAATAATTAATGTCTTGGGATAATCTGACATTTAATGATTGTCTAGCCACCAGAAGAATATTCAGTAAAAATGTATGACCATGGCAAGCCAAACTTATGTTGGTGTAGTCTCGAAGTCTAGCCAGACTTACAGTCTGTGTTGTTGTCTGAATTTGTTATGTAGCTGTGAAGTTTTAAGTTCACGTCATGTTCCTTTGGGAAGGGGTTGGAGGCATGTGGGTGCAGATTTAAACACTCTTAGCCACTCAGTAAATCATGGTCTAGGTTTATCATCAACCTGGGCGATCTTTTTCTTTCTTTTGAAAAACTGAATGAGGTACAGAACATTATCTCTTCATTCTACATCTCCTTCAACTACACTCTCAAAAAGAAAAAAAAAAGACAGAGAAATAAGACAGAAACACACAGACTATACAAGGAACAGAAAAGAAATTATATAGATTACACACATTTGATGGCACCACTGCCAGCCACAGGCTGAAGATATTTCTAGAAGGTAGATCATCCTTGTTGGATCCGTAGAACTGTTTGCAGGGAAAGAAAGAATTGGTTGTTGTTCTTTTCGCATTTCTCATAGTATTGAATTGACCAAGAATTAATAATAAAGACATGAAGATAAAAATTAGCCTTATCAATATATAAATTTTCATAAACATATGGTTCCTAATAAGTCTACAGACTTGACACAAAATTAGATTTTTGGTTCTTTTTTGTTATTTCTAAAAAATTACAAGTTTCTCTTTTCTAAGGGTTTTAGGAAGGAAAAAAAAAATTGCTAAGAGATGCTAGAAGAAGCTAGAAGAATAAATTAAAGAAAGATAAATAATTTCCCCCTACCTTGATCATTTTGGAGTTAAGGACGAACCTGTAGTGTACCCACGTAGAACCAGAGATGTTGAGCAAAGAAAAAAAAAAGGCAAACTTTTTAAATCCTTTTAAACTACTGTTTTAACAATGACATTAACATAGAACAGAAGAAACATTAGAGAACTTTGATCAGTAGTATGATGGCTCGTTGTTACTGTAATTATGGTGTCGATTATCTCATGGTTTTTGATTCTCCTTATTTTCATTTAACTGTCAGATGTGTTCACTTGTACACGGACTCGTGGCTGAATGCCCGGAGCATCCTGCGAAGTGCGACCTGGAAGAGCATGGCCTCTAAAGAACTGACCTTTGAGATAACCAGGCGTGATCCAGCTGGTCACACAGAGTTGGGTCAGTCTAGCTGTTGGCAGTAGTGACTCCAAACTCAAGTGCACAGGGCTGAATGCCCGGGGGGGGGAGGGGGGGGGGATCAGGGATGTCAAACATCTGACTGTAATCGGAATTCCGACTTTCTGGTCGTCACCGATTTTCCTAATTTTGGCCGATCACCTGCCGACTTTTAGTAAAAATTTTACTGAATCCATGAGACAATCGCCGTTTTATAATAACTTGTGATACATATTTTGCATGATGACAGTAAAAAACAAGTATGAGAGAGTTATCCTCGTACTGCGGATGATAGTCAGACTGTTTGTTCGGTGACTGTTTATATATTGAGATCGGAGTTCGTACTGCATAATGCCTCACATCTGACAACATGCAGTCACGTGAGGGGTGTTGATAGAAACTCTGCATTTCAGAGCCCTGACAACAACAAAAAAAAAGTGTCCTAGTCTTAGAAAAACTCGTGAAGAGGGCAGTTGTTCGTGGTCTAGATCTAGCTTAGAGATTCTAGATCTAGATATCTGATCTAGAATAGATCTAATCACATGATGCTTGGTGACCATGATGATGGCACTGTCTGTGGGATCTTTTCGATTCTGTGAATTTCCACATGTATAATTTTATAGTCCTATCCCAGGATCTGTGTGTCTTGTGAAAACTTGGAAAATTCTCATAAAACAATGAAAATTTCTTGCATGAAAACCTGATATTTTTTAAGTGTCTTACGTAACCGGGCAATTCCGTGATGGGGGGGGGGGCAGTGGAAATTTTCCGACTTTTTTGTGAAAACAGTTTGACATCCCTGTGTAATATTTATGGGCACAGCATTTGAATGAGGGGCTTTGAATGGCTGGTCAGGTTCAAATGCCCTGTGGTTAGTTTTTATTTTCATTTTATATCCTTAACTGCTGCTTTTAGAATCTTTGCAGAGCCTTAGAATGTTCAACTTTACATTCAGAATCTCTCACTCTGAATTTGCACCCTTTTTTTTTTTTTTTGTAAAATTTACCGTTCATGAGTGATTGTACTTTTCTGTCATGAGCAAAATCAACTTGAAATCGTGAATTTCTTGTGAATGCACAGTAAGGGTACTTATTCTGCCTTAGCCACAGGAAGATACTGAATTATTTTGATTTTTTTTTTTTACCTCCATCTTCTTCTTATACTATTAGATTAAGGGATGTTAGTCAGGCCACAGAATTAGATCTAGTGAATCAAGTAGAGCACATGCAGCAACTGATTGTTTTCCTTGTCTCACAGCATCTTTGGAAGTGGACACCTACACAGCCAGCAAAACTCGCTTCCGAGAGAAACCCAAAGGTAAGATGACTTTCACAGGGATCCGATGTTTAATGACTTACCATCAGCCTTGTTCCCTGCTGACATTACGTGATTAATACCATATTCGCCAGTCAGAATAGACGTTTTTCAGTCAAGATGTGCCACATTTAAACAGAATTCTGATGCTTATGTCAGATGTGTTTTACTGTCATTTTCTCACATCAGATGATATGCCATCTGTAATGTGAGTATTGTCGTAGGAGCTGTTTTGCAACATTTAAGTTTTATGTATAGTAGTTATTTTCAATGAATTTTCATACAATTATATCGGCCTTGGCATAGAGAGAAAACAAGTAATCCTTCAGTTGTTTAAATATAAAATTTCTAAGTCAGTGTTTTGAATAAACAAGGGATATCTGATATTACCCTTGGAATAAAGAGGCAGAGCATTATAGACACAGCTTTGATATTCAGTCATGGCTGATATCTTGGCTGCACTGTTCCTTACATTTGACTGACAGTGGTCATTTGTGAGAAATTACTCTAAGACTTGTCTTCATGTTTCCTAATGGTGACAGAGACAAACAGCAAACAGTCAGTCCTCATAGGTGGATTGTTTAGATTGCAAAACTTATTTCCACTGTGGTTAGAATTATCTCGTATGTCTCCACAAGCTCTGGAGACAAAATATGTAGCAAAATATTAGCAATTAGATCAAGCCAGACCTTTTATCATAATGTTATATATGGGGATGGCTTGGATTAATTTGTTTGCAGCATGCAAAATGCTGCTTCATTTGGCTCATAGTTTTGTTTCTGTAGGCAGGAGATGCAGTTAGGTGTGATGGAACGTAAAACTCAAAATTTGTATTGAGTTTGTCATCCTGACCTTGTCACCCTTAAATTCAAAGAGACATTTCCTTAACATGAATGACTTGAGGAAATATTCTTTCCTGCTACATTAGAACATGGAGCAGATTGAATCAAATCACTGTCCTTGTGGGGAAGCTCAGGAAGCATTTTGCATCAAATGGTCAGGTGATACAGATGAAGGTAGTCTTTGCTTGAGAACATTGTGCTAGAGAATTTGTTCAACCCAAATTCACATTTCAGGAGAGTTAAAGGATCGCTCCGCAAAAGTGTCCAACCTCCCAGGAACTATTTCTTGGGAATTTCTAGAGGTGGTGTTTTGTCGAAGTTTTCCTGTGATCGAAGGCAGCCCTCTCAAAGAGTATTTGAAAGATAAAGAATCAAATCCTCCTCAGAAGCTGCAAGACATAAAAGAATTTGATGGGTAAGCTCGCCATGGAAGTTAGAGGCTGTGGTAATTTGACGTAATATCAAATTACTTCGTGATTTCATTTTCTGTTGTCATGTTGTTTGAATGTTCAGTTTTAAGTGATAGAGTTGAGAGAATTTACAAGTGACAATTTCACTTTGTCACGGCCCCATGATGTTGTCCTGCAGGCAGGATGACACATCAATGTGAATGAGCAGTATTTGTATCCTAATTATATTGATAATGAAAATCAACTATGTGAGTGGTCAGAGAAAGCTAGTGTATGACTTTGGACAGTATGTAACATTGTCAGCTGGCAACAGCTGAGTGAGGTACACGTGACAACAACTTGCTTTGCAGTGCAGAGTGGAACCAGGTAGTGGTGATGTTAGTGTGAGTGGTTCGAGAAAGCTGGCATGTGACTTTGGACAATATGTAAACATTGTCAGCTGGCAACAGCTGAGTGACATACACGTAATTGCTTTGCTGTGCGGAGTGGAACCACAAAGTGGTGATGTTACTTTGAATATACCGGGTTGTGAATCACCCTAGTGAAACAAGTGAAGTGTAAATCGAATTAGTGACAATTGAATTTGGGCTTATTAGAATTATTATTATTTTAACAGGATCAATATTTGAATGATCAAGAAGATTTGGAAATACAGACAAATGAAAAGTCGCCGAGTGGTCTTTAACTCCACCCATTTCATATCAATAGTGGCTGACTCTTCTATGTTAGCAAATTCTAGACATTTGACCCCACTTTGGACTTTCTCCGTCATTGGTATAACTATACCCATGTTGAAATCAAAAACAGTGCTAGTGAAAAGCTTTTCTGCCATTTTGAATGGACATGATGTTAGACTGGAACAGTCATTCACATGATTCCACAGCATAAATGATGAAATCTTGGGGCAATTAAAAGTTTCATTTGAATTTTTTTGTTTTTTTGTTTAACCTCACCTGCTTTGAGATGGTATATGAAAATGGAGAGTTTAAAATAATACAACATAATTATAATTAAATTATTGTTATGTATCAGAAGAAATTAATAGAATTTAAACTTAAATCCATAGGTAATTACCTAAATTGTGGTAGAAAATAAAAAATTGAACATTGGAGAATGACTGACCCACCCAATGTTTCAGGAGTGTGGACTTTGACTGTTTGGCCCGTGGTAGCTGTCGAGCTTTTGTGCTAGCGCACAAGAGTGTAATCATTGATGGACAGAAGGTCTCTGTGGCAGCTAACAACAAGGAGACAATGGGTGAGTGTGTGATATTGTTCGCTCTGAGATTGGCTGTGGCCAAGTGACCAGTCCACGACTCTTGTCTATCAGTTTAGACAGGAAGCTGATGGAGTGATGAAACCTCATAATCCACAATTTTATCTGATTTTTTGTGGTTTAATGTCTTCTCCCAGTTCATTTTCACACTATTAAAATCACAGTGTGTCAAAAGCAGGCAGTAAAACTGAAAAATGCATGATTGACAGAAAACACATGTTTACCACAGTATGTTGGCTTAGGCTTTGTCTCTCCCATAAAATGGTCATCTCTAGGGTATGAGATTTCTTTACTCCACCAGCATTAGAACAGTCTCAGATTGGATCAGGCAGCAAACTGAAAATGCTACGGCTGGCTATATGTGGAACAAAGCTCAAGTAGATATGTGCTGTGTAAAGGCTGTTGAACCTGGGCTGCTTGGAACAACAGATGTTTACTCTGACATACAGGGTGGTGTGAAAATAGTTTGACCGTTGCCTTTAAAACTTTTTTTTTATTTAGTATCAACACAAAAGCACCTTGCATTGTCAAATTGTTACATAAGAGAATGTTTATCTCCATCCTGAAACATAAAAGAATGTCTGTCTTTGTTGTGAATCGCTGTTGTTGTATGGCCAGCTCCACCAGTTGTTGATTGCCATGCAGTTCATGTGACTGAATAGTTACTACCATGTGTTACAATCAATTAAAATTATTAAGATGTTTTAGTAGCAATGGCCAACCTTGTTTTGCATCACCCTGTACACAGGTACAACCTGCTGTCTCTTGCAGCTAGCGACCTACCTTGGAATTGAGTTGATGGGGCAGAGTTGGAATATCCCAATTCATCTGTAACATCTAGATCTTTGTTTTTTGAAATAGAAAATCAAAGAACATGATTCAAAGAATAGTCAGTTTCCATAACCCAGTACATGTACATTTGTTTACCACTGAATATTGCAGCAAATATATTATTCTAAAATTTTCGATCACATTTGTTGTCACAAACATTGTTTCATGACTAAGATTGTGGGTTGATCTCAGTCCTGTTTCCATCTGATGCTTTAAATGGGATTGTGTTATTTGTTTCCAGATACAATCATGACTTTGAGGGGAAATTAAAATAGTCATTGTCTGAAAACATAATTAAATGAAGAAGATATATACACACACAATGCACACACGCACACAAAACTTGATTATCCCCATTGTGATTATTATTGATTTGGTTTTATTTTTTTTTCTTTACAGTTGTGCCACCCTCCACCCACGGTAAGTCAACCATTCATAGTACAGTCAACAGTTAAGACAATTTAAGTGTCCACTGTGTTAAAGAATTCTCTCATTAGATTCACAGGGGAACTTGATGTTTCCACTGACAATTTTAGCAGTTGACAGGGTTGCCTTTGAAATCATTCCTGAATTCTGCAGGAAACTTTTGTCTCTGCTCCTTCTGGTCATTGTGTTAACAAATTTTGTGGCATACTGTGCTTCAGAATTAGCGCTAGATCTGGATATCTGGAAAAAATAATCATTTAACTTGTATATCATTTTGTACATTATCATTATAAAGAACCTTTCAGTATTGTTTGAAGTGTTTTCTTTAATGACAAATCCTCATTTTAAAGAGAACAAACAAAAAAAAATATGCCATCTTTGTAAACAACACCATTTTGAATGTACATGGTGAAATGAGGAGCTCATCAAACTGAGACAATTGGAGAAATCACATGTCTTCAACAGTGAATGAATTTTTAAGGCAATATTTTTTTCCTCACATAACCCTTGTATATCAATCTAAAAATGCATTTCATAGTTAAATTATCTGAAATAGATTGAGCGAAAGCTCCAGAATTGTACTTAAGTGGCATGGCCTAATAAGGATTAATAAGGTTTATCAAAAGTGATTTCTCACTAAAATCAGCTGCAACAACAGGCCCCCCCCCGAGTAAGGCACAAATTGACAGAGTATTACAAATCATGTCTTGCTTTACCTTGACAGAGCCTGGTGTTGTCAAAAAAGATGGAGACGTTTCTACAGCTGCTGCTCAGTCTGCCACCAGCCAGCCAGGCCGTGGGAAAGGAGCTAAAACAGGGCGAGGCCGTGGAGGTTCAAATAACAACCGAGGTACTTCAAACACAACTCGAGGGCGTGGTGGGCTGCTGCGAGAGACAGGATCAGGCCGAGGGCGAGGACTTGGGAGAGGAACAGTTCCAGCCCAGAGACCAGCCAGCGCCCCGTTTGGAGTAGGTCACTTGTTCTATTCTGTCTCAGATATAATGTCATCTGTTATCTACTTAGTAGTAGCTTATCCCAGCTGTGGCATTGTTGTCAGGCAATAGCCAGTGGCCACAAGCTTAAAACACATCACATACTGATATTTGTCAATGTCCAAAAACTTGACTAGGGATTATATTAAGCACTTCCTACTAGAAACTGAAATGCAGAGGATGTGTGCTTTTACTGTCTTCTTTGACTGAAATTATCTTTTCGCTCGTAAAAACGAGCTTATGTTGGTGAGGTTGTGACTGGGATTGATTCGCGAGTCCTCGTATTGGGGGATGGGAGGACATGAATTTAAAAAAACATGCATTTTTTCAGTGATTCAACAGCACCCTGGCTTCTCCTGGGTAGGGAAGACTGAAGTCTCGCCTTCTCTGATAAGGGGGAATATACTTTAGAGGTCCATGTGTATGTTAAGCATGTTAAAGAACTCTTGGCAGTTCATAATTGAAGAGTAGGCAAAATTTCCAAATTCCAAATTTCTACCCATAAAACTTCTCAGCAAAAACAGGCAACCACTGAAAGCCAAAATAATCCTACTTTTTTAGGATTTAAAGGCTTAAGAAGAAGGGGAAAAAAATTTTTGATGTTTTCTCAGTGAGACATAGTGTTTGTGCTTTAGAAGAAGGGGAAAAAAATTCTTGATGTTTTCTCAGTGAGACATAGTGCTTGTACTGTATCTTTTCCTTCCATAGCTCCGCCAAGTAAAGTACCACAGTTAGCTGAAGCACATATTTGTCTGTGTTGTCAGAGGCATTTGGCTTTTGGGTCAGAGATATGACAGTGACCTGTGTGAAGTTTTGGCATCAATAACACAATAGATGGTAGCTTCATGGATGTCAAACTTTTGACTTTAGTTGGAAATCCGACTTTTGTGTTGTTTTGATTGTGGTTTTATAATAATTTTTCATGCAATATGTCGGGCATTAACCCTTACGTTGCCACAACTAATTCACTGTAAGTGTCCGTCATTGCCACCGTTTCTCACCAAAAAACTAAAAAATTGACATGGGTTGGAAGAAAAATCACTATTTGAAAACCATTCCGCATAGAGAACATTTCTAATACCACTTGATTGTTTGTCAAACTGTACATGTTACTCTAAAGGGTTCTCAGTCTCAGGACCTATGAAATAATCCCAGTTCCATCAATCTCTAACACCAGTTGGGGTGCCACGCCCCCTCCTAACACGCTGACAATCTCCTCTTCCCCCTAGATCTAGAGGTTCGTGAACACTACCGTATTATCACTGTTGGAATCTGGTAGCACTCACTCTCCATTGTAGCTACTCCATGAATCGTCACTGTCCCCACCAATATATTCGCCTGAATTAGAGTCTTGGTGATCTATTTCCCTTCATTACAAGAATCCATAGCTCTGGATTTGCTGTCAATGTAAACAATGCAGAAAAATTGGCGAAAAATCCATCAGAAACGGCAACGAATCACTTCAAAAAATTTCTAATGGAAGTTGAAGATGTTTTGAAGGAAGGGAAGTCACTCTGGAAATGTCAGTGCCTCGTACAGTTTAATACTCACATGTTTTCTTCTTACTATTAGAGATTCGACTTAAGTCGAAGGTGGCAACGGTGATGCACCCGGAAGTTTTCTACATTTGTCGAACGTGGCAATGTAAGGGTTAAGCAGTGGAACTCAGAATGCAATGGAATTTTGTACATGCACCGGATGGGAGCTGAACTGGTATTCAGCTTCTGTTTGAAGATCAAGATTCAAAGTTCATAGCACTTAGTTCCTCACATGTGACAACATACAATCAAGTGGATGCATGAGAGAAGTTGGTGCAAAATCAACAAACCAAAGTATCGACAACAACAAATAGCATGACCATAGTTTTAGAAAGACTGTTGTAAGAAGGGAACTGTTTGTGACTAGATCGAGATAAAAGTTATGCTCAGTGATTATGATGATGGCATGCACACCCACGCTTGGATGACTGAAAAAAGTTTGACATCCCTAGTAGATTTAACTTGATCATGTTGAAGGCATACTTTGTGATAACCGCTTCCTTCATCTAGAGTGAACATGGCCCTCATTCCTTCTTGTACTGACTTTGCTGACTTGTCTTTCCCCCAGCGTTCTGGCCCAGGGATGCCTGTCCCAATGACAGGCCGGCAGAAAATGAATGAGAAGATGAGACGCAATAATTTTGGGATGTCGGCAGCCGGGAGCGGCGGACTGTTTGCTCTGCTGGGTGGGAATTTGAATGCCAGGTATGTCTTATCTAATTGATCAGATGCATAAATCTGACATCTGTAAGCTCACCCCATTGTAGCAGTCTGTCATCTGTGGTATCAGTTTGAATATTTGGGATTTTGTTTTTGAGGAATGATGGAGAGTCTCTCATCACTGGATATTTAACTCTAGAGCTGTGACCCAGCCTAAGGGCTACAACGCCCTGCGGTGCGCCTTGCCGGGCTTGTCAGTCTGGATCGCCAGCGCCAGTGCTTAGCCTCAGGGTGTTTGTTTTGACCATACAGACTCCGCCTTGGCTTCAGACTGACACAATGCAGGTCCAGAATGACAATCTTGCTGACCAATGTCTTCCTTTAATC
>JBCAUA010639196.1:0-15845 GCA_038406235.1 Peronia verruculata
TCGACAACTGAGCTATTAGTAGCAGAAAGAAAGCAAAATTGCGCCATTTATAGGACGAGGAAAGTCATTTTAGAACATCTTTTAGTGCATCTTTTTTGAGGTGTGACAAATTCAACCCGGTATTACCAAAGTAAAAAACAAACGTTTACTATTTATCTCTTGAAAGCTTACCGCAAAATACTAGGTTAAATATTATGGCATTTCAGAATACACGGGCCAATGACTAGCTATTCTAAGCTACATATACATGTTAATACTAGCTATTTCTGTTGTCTAGACCCTTTCACGAAGATCTGTCACTTTTTTGTTTTAATTTATTTCTAGCACCTTTAAGTAGAAAAAAAAAAAAAAGCACTGACTGCTTTGGTCCTTTTACACGGGGACTTAAACGCTTTGATTTAACAAATACAGGCCAAATATTGTTGAAAGCACTGAAGTTGCGGAGAGATCCCACCAAATGTGAATTGACGCAGTTTATGCCTTTTTTAATTTTTTTTTCTGTGAGCCAACGAAAATGGGCCATCCTGAATTATATATTGCCTGTAATATTGTGAGACTGCCGCATAGACTAAAGCAAAAAGCCTTTATCTAGTAATTTCCCCGATGATATTTGGGAAACCGCATTTTTCTCCGGACTATTTAACCAGTAACATTTCAGAAATTGCACGGGTTTGGCTTTCTATCTTGATTATTTCATGGATAAAAGCTAATGCTCGGCCAGAAACAATGACTGCGGTAATTGCAACGACAACATTGCCTGTAAGACCAAACACACAGATCATGGTTGCTCTCCAGTAAATTTGCTTCTGCATGGCAAGAGACGACAGTCTTGGTAAATCTATCTGACGATAATTTTGTTCAACCATAAACAACGATTAACGTGGATATACAACTGCAATTTTTCATGACGAGAAAATACAGAATACACCAATGCTTGTGTTTGGCTTTTCCATGTGTCACCTCACATTTACAAAATAATATGTCATAGCAAATATTATAGCACATCACACCAAACATGACATGGCCCTTCCTCAAAAAACTCAGCATTGCACATATATTATGAAGCAGTGCACAAACGTATAACTACAAATGAAACAAGAACCGGTGTGCCAACGACCAGACCGTAAACGTCATTCCCTTTATTTTGGTCAAGTTCCGAACCATTGCCATCCCAGAACTCTATTTCTCAACTGCAGTTAAAACAATTTCATCAATCATGAAAGATCGTGTAATTTATCGACTAATTCAAACAATAAATATGACAACAAGAATGTCAATGTTAGCATGACTAAAGGAAAAACAATCATCTAGCAATAGCCTGGTTAGTAGAACACCTTATGATAAAATTCCTCACAATGGATTCAACATTTAACCAGCCAAGGCTCTAAAGAGATTAACTATGTTTGAAATGCTGGCCTTGGCATTGATACAAAAAGACGAAAAATCTCATTCAATATCCGTATTAAAAAAGGCACGGATGATGAACAAACCACTGATTATAAAATATTGGTTTGCATAAAAAAACGTACCTGGTAAAAACGTTTGCTAACTTTCAACATCGACATTCCAGTAAGGAGATGGGCTTTAGTTTCAGGACAAACAGGTCAGGGTATAACTTCAGATACAAGAAATCCTTTACAACGGCACTACTTGCGATAACCGACTCAATTAGAATTTCGTTCCACCACATTAAAATAAAGGCTAACTTCATAAATATAATTGGGTGAAATGACTTTGCTCCATTCACTATGTTAGATAGAAATTACCTACTGCACAGGCAGAAAGAAATGTAGGGTTAAATTCTTCTAAAGAGATTTTAACACTTTTCATGCCGCGACCTGTCTGAAGATAAAATGCAGAATATGTTCAAAATAACTGCAAGAACGTCTCCTGCTTTTAGATCTAGCAGTTAAACGCTTCAGAAAGGAGTAAATATAACGTAAAGTTCCTAAATATAACGTAAAGTTCCTGAGTTGTTCTTTTCGAGATGGAAGACAACATTATTGTAACCTATGCCTGACAAATGTACACTGCACAATAACTGTAAATATGGCTAATGGCTCTAGACTTTCACATGTACAAGACTGAAAAAGAAAGTAAATGTCACATGAAGTCATTCCATTGTGACCGGTAGGATAGAAGACCGTTCTACACACAGAGCCAACTGTAAGACACAAAATACACACTTCAAAGTAACTTAAAACATTCAAATGAGTCTTGACCTGACAGTTGAACTGTTGAGAAAGAAGAAATAGTAACATGAAATTCGTTGTTATTCGCACAGTGAACGACCACACTACACAATGAAGGACTACGCTACACATAATTAGAACTGTATGAGACAATGCTTGATGTAGACGTCAGGCCGGCTGTTGTACAGCAAAGCTGATGGGGGGGGGGGGGGGGAAGAACCCGTATTGGCTGAAGGCTTTGACGTGTCACCTGGAGAGTAATGTGTGCATGATAACGACAGCAAACGATGTAAGACGTAACTCACCTGTGCCTGTTCAGAACAATCGATACTTGCAAGCATGCTAAGCTCGTCATTTACCTAATAAAACATCTGCCGATATTGTAAAGGTGATGCCCTGAACTACTGTTTACGGCTGTTTATGCGGACAGCTGTGTGCAGCTTTGGTACGACACTGTCCAAAGAACTAATGTAATGTTTTCCGTTGCGTACTAGAAACTTTTCTTTTCCTTTTAAACCATTCAAACGAATTCCCATTCATTAGTAAATTTTAGATTAATCATACCCGCAGGGATTCAGCAAAGTATCAATAACAAGGCAATTATGTTTGGGGCCTAACTGTGAAAGAAATATTTAGGCAACAAAAACAAACAAACAAAAAACAAAAATGGATTTTGACAATGATTCAGTGCACATAACTGAATATCCTGATCCAACTTAAAAAGATTCAAGATCGATCCCGAGAGACAGGAAGCGGAAGAAAGATCTGCCTAGGGCAGAGCTTAGTTTGTATATTTGTGGTGTGTCGAAATTCGTACAAACTGACAACCAATAAAAAAAAAAACAAAATGAGCTACAACAACAATGCAGGTAGAAACAAAGCGAGAAAAAACAGGCCGGATTCGATACAGTTCCTGTCACCTGCAGATACTGCATTGTGCCACGCCCGTTAAATGTCAGTCGTTTCAGTTACTTAACGTACTGCCGTTGCATAAGAAAACAATTAATTTAAAACGCTAGTGCCGCGCTACGATATCAATGCAAAATACAGAATGCTACAAACATCTGCACAGACAAAAAGTGCGATAGTAATAGTAGAAAATAGCAACAGATTTCACAAGTTATGTAGTTCTTGCTACCAAAAATACTGCGGTCGCCATCTACACTATAAAAATTGTTTGTAAATTTAGAACCATTTTTCCGTGAATTTACCATTAACAACTGTATAATTTACAGTAAGTTTTTTTTTTCTGTAATTTTACAGCACATGTTTAGGGTTTTTTGTTTTTTTTACCAAATGCGTTGTAGAATTTTCACATGATAGCCTAAAAAGCATTTTATAGCAAAGCAAGTCTTTGCTGTAATTTTACGGCTTTTTGGGTGCCAACGTCTGGACGTATTTTTACAGTGTACAGCAAATGTATCTTAAAGTAGAGTCACGTATTTCACCATGCGCAGAAGAGAAAAACTCCACTGAGATGTAACCTCAGACTAGTGCTACTACCGCCACAGATCACAGATATTTTGTCAACTGATCATGGAATCAAATGAAGAGATG
Organism: Peronia verruculata; assembly: GCA_038406235.1. NCBI lineage: Eukaryota > Metazoa > Mollusca > Gastropoda > Systellommatophora > Onchidiidae > Peronia > Peronia verruculata. Next base: position 3,750 of record JBCAUA010639196.1, read on the forward strand.
AACGAATACAGAACGTAATGTTAATTCACAGTGCGTGCAAACAACAATGACAACGCTGCTGTCCTGTGACCTGGTTATAGCAAAGCTATTTAAGAACAATCATCATTTGATTCCAGGCTAATTAAGTCTTATCCAGGACAATCATTGAATTTGCAGTGTTTAATTGATCGGCCCTGGTGCAGATAGGCGATAATGTTATGACAGCTAGGACTGTATGTTTGCAGGTTTGGTTAAAGGAAATTTGGGTTGGGGATGGGGGGGGGGGGGGATACATGAAAACTAACATTGCACGCATTAACACATTGATTCATACAAATGTACAACAAACTAATATCCGTATATCGTGGGAAAAAAGTCTAATGGGATATGATTCTTATGGAGTTATCAACATTGCACAATGCTATTGTTACTATTGTTATTATCTATGGCTACGATAACGAGCACTGGTATTTATGTTCTCTGATAACTGACCATGAATAGGCTGTCTGACCACAAAGGCGAGGTCGGCAAGGTTTTAACACTAATATGTCACTTGTCAAGATTTCTGCCTTCTGCATATGCCTGTAGATGACCTTATATGCAGATATAACAGGGATGAGAAGCGAGGAACAAAACAGAGAGCAAAGTAAATACATGATAACTGATATTTGCTTCTTCCTGATCGCCAAGACAGTGAACAGGTAGTTGAAAATTTAATAAAGTTGAGATCACGCAGTAATTCCTACTGAATGGTTCTAATAACGTATGTTAGCCTTCACCCTATAAGAAAGAAAACTGTAACCCACTAGTGCTCATGGCTCTATTGAAAGAGTTGCAATATAACAGAGAAATCAATAAACAATAATTTTACTGCAGTACTCCCTTCATATTTTCCATTTTTACTTGTTCCTGTCAGAAATGTGTCAAATATTATACTGAGAGCACTATTTGTTGCTCACTATGTTCCCTAAGACAACAAAGTGAACATAGCAAGCACATGGTAAATACAAGGCAGAAATCAAGTATTACAGTGCTGCTCAGGCCTAGACTCACGTAGGCATTTGATACAGTTTTTCTCATAGGCAAAACTTTGAATAGATGGATTAGGGAATGTATAGAGGAAATTAGAACAAATTAATAAGGGAAAAGACATGTCATGGTCTCTAACTCGTGTACTACAAATGTATAGATTTAAAAAAAAAAACGCAATTCACAGCACATATCTTGACAAAAGCTTCACAAATATCTTCATACCAAGCCACTTATGGTCTGGATGAATATTGAAAATTTCACAGTCTAAAGTGGTGTTCCCAGCACGCGCTTGAAGAAATGTTTTAACTCAATGTTAACGAAATGATTGTAAATGTCACTGTAAGACTGCCTTAGACTAAGAGCAACGGCAAGTCTAGACAGACTGACTACATGGTCTAATAAGCAGGGCCACTTAACCATTGGTCAATAACCCCTGTGCCTGCCATCATTAGATACACGTAACCCTCTCCAACTCAAGAGATGTGTGCGCATGGCACATCAACTTCAGAACACTGCAGAAAGTTGTTTGCCTGTGTTGGGATTTAAGAGCGTCTCAGCATGGTTACTGCTATATATTTCGCCTAACATGGTAGAAATTTTCTCAAGCTGTGAATTCAGAGCAAATCCCAACAATACAAAGCAGAGATGTTTAGAGTATGGTCACAGGAGTACAGACTTGCGCAACTATGCAAAAAGTAAAACGTCTGAGAGCTGACGGACGGCATCATCGTATGCGCATAAAGCTATGCTATCATGAAACGTTTGAACGTGGAACACCACGGTCTCAAAATCACAATTTGGGCCCTGATAGTGTTTAAACTCTCAATACAAACACACGGCGGTTTATATTAACCCAAGTAACCAACACAGGGAAACAGTGATACATTTTGCACAGACATTGTACAAAAACCGTACTACCAGCTACAACTTTGACAACACACATCGTCCTTCTAACACCCTAGATCAGATCGATATTGAGTTGTAGTTTGTATGAGCATTTTGTTATCTATCCAGGTTGGGTTCAGTAGCAGCTCAAATGGTTCATCGATCATTTGAGTATCCCGTCACTTTCGGATAATTTGTGCGCTTCGTGCATGAATCTTCCTATGCTAGGCAATGCTGGACTCATAAGTTGTAGGAAACTCTCAGTGTGTACTTCTCTTAGATATTACGTACAAGCATATGACCCATGGCTCCAGGGTCTTGTATTTTCTATTGCGCACTTCCGCTTGAGAATATTACGCTGATCTATTGCGTCCGGTTAAGTCCCATTGACACTGAGAAATGGTTCGGTTTATCTTCATATTCATCAGTGAGGTCAAGAATTAAATGGTTAAGTTATGGCCGATAACAGACCACACTGACTCGAAGACAGACTGGGCTGTTTTGAGAAGTCCGCAATGAAGTTGGCAAAGTAACTTGAACGCTTCTCTGGTTATGGAGAGCTTGCTAAGAAAGATCCATTCATTCCTTCACAACCAACGAGACAATTATAGGTTTTGGGAAAGGCAAGACATTTCAGAGTGATCGCTTTTGCTCAAACAGTGTCTAGGCAGACTTTCCTCCAACGATATCAATGAAAAAAAAAACAACGTTAAGTCTGCTCTTGTCACTTCTGTGAAAAAGAAGAAAAATGAATGCACCGCTGTCGCTCATTAAATTAAATCCTCCTCAGGTTTTCTCTGTCTCTTAAGATTGTCTTCATATAAGTTTTGACTTGGCAGATTTCTTAGACTAGAATGGAGGATCTTTGTGCTCAGTCCTATTACTTCTCTTTACCAGACAGAAGAGGGATTGAACAAGTAGTGTAAAGAGGAAAAACATCATCTTGCGCCTTTTGCTTGAGACATACGCTATGAAAAATTCCCCTCCCCACACATCCCCCACCCCACAAAAAATATGATGTAAAGTGGATGTTTTTTTTCTTATTGTTGTAATTTTAATATTATTTATTTAGTTATTTATTTATTTATTTATCTATTTTTTTTTTTTTTTTTGGCACTCAATCTTTCGAATGGCAAGCTGTAAAACGATTTTTTTCCTCTTTACACTGCTTGCTCAATATCTCTTGTCTGGAAGTAAAAGTCTGGACAAAATGATCTCCCCTTACAGAAATCCCTCTTTTGGAAAGGACAGATAATCTGTGAATTTAATCTCCCATTAAAGGTGCGCTAAAATGGTGGAAAAATAATTTTCCAAGCAAGATTCAGAGGGAAAGAGAATGCTCTTTTCGTTACCGTGGAGAGGTAGGAAAAATCCTCCGGTGGAGACAGGTGACGGTCTTCAGAGGAAGAATGGGTTCTTTCATTAGATGTTTCGGCCTTTAACCTCCTGAAATCTTCTAGAACCCTGGCCACATCGGGGTCAGTACTCCCAATGTCCGTCACCCATCGGAGAGATGTAAAACGATGATCAAAATTTCAAAAAAAAAAAAAAAGAAGAAGAAGAAGAAAGAGAGAGCCTAGAGAAACAATAACTTAAAAAAAAAAAAAAAAAGAAAGAAAGAAACAATTACTTTAAGGGCCTTCAGGAAACAAGGCTTCGAAATAAAAAGCTTGTTGGGTTTTTTTTTTTTTTTTCACAGCAGATCCATCAGTGGTATAAAGCACGACAGTGATAAAAAATAAATTAATAATAAAAAAAGATTCTTGTTAATGAATGTAAATGCCTGTGTTTCTTCCACGTCCAAGAAAAGCTTTATAAGCTAGCTGCCGAGCCCTATGATGGTTCAGGAGATCTCTCAACCAAAAGGTGGCCCATGAAAAATGAATGCTGGCAACATTTCTTTACGTTACACCGACATACAGTGGAAGACTCGGTCTTCAAGCACTTACTTTGTTGTTGCTGCGCTGGGTGCATTGTGCTGATGATTCCTATCGCCCATTGTCAAGTGTTAATTATACAGGAGAATCAGCTCAGTGATGTCACTGCAGATTACGGTCATAGCATTTAGTTTTAGTACTGCTTCTAATGTGATCACAGAATCACTGTTATCAGTAAGAATCAAATGAATAGTGGTTTCATGTGTAAATAAGTCTATATATAGAAGGATTTATAAGGATATACTGATAACATTTATTATGTGTACTTACTATGAGGGATGTCTATGTTACTAAATGTTTTGTACCCATGAATTGATGTGGGTCACCTACATTAAAGGTGTGAGTGTTCGAATCTGACATATATATCCTTGTGACTTGTGCTGTAGTTGTATCTCTAAACATAAACACATATCATCACTTGATATTGCATGCAGTTGCACGTTCTATATACAGCGTCAAGGCGGGCCTGTCTGCGTGTGAATGGTGTCACCTGGATTCTGATATCATCAATGTTTGAATGGGGTGAGTCGCTGAATGCAAATAGCAGTAACACGAGATTTCGGAAAAAACCCAACGCAGAAGTACAACATTAAATTAAACATTAACGCTATTCCCTGCTACAGTTTTTTGGAGAGCATCTGGGCTCTACAGGCTATGAGTCTATCATTTTTAGCCAAGAGTTTTTCATACCCACCGTAACATGGTCAAGCTATGTGAGGCAAACTTAGGTTCGAGGCAAGGCAAGGTCGTGGGTCAAAAGAATTTCCCGAAATATTGGTGAACTCTATTGGAGCTTATGGTAAGTTTTCACTCCTATCCACACTTACGAAGCTGTATATATTTGAAAGCCCAAACCCCATATTGCTGGATGCATGACCAATCAGTTGTGCAGTTCAGTTAAGGAGTGGTGACATTCAGTCAGGGAATGTGTTGAAAACTTCTTGTGCACAAATTATTGTAATCTTCCAACTGCTAACTACCATGGTTTTCCATGTCATTTCAAGCTGATTCCCGAAACAAACAAACAAACAAACACAGTTCCTATCCTAAGATATTATATTACGAGATATAATATAAGACACACTTATGATAGGGACAAGAACATAATGTGAAACACGAAGGGAGTATCGCATGTTTGCGTTTGTGTTGGGGTTTAACGGCACATCAGCACGATAACGGCTACACTGTGCCGAACACGCAAAATTCTGATCAAAGTATATAGATAAAATGGAGTCCTGAACGGATGATGCGTTTATGTTATATAAAAAGGATATTAAAAGTATCGCAATTAACCATTGTTTATTGATTTTTATGTTGTTATGCAAATCTTTTATTTATGGACTCAGTGGTCTATTCCTACTAGTTTTTTTTTTTTTTAACCAATCAAATTGCATAGTTTGATTTGATTCCGGACATTGACTTCGATCTTGTTGGTTCTAGATCTAGTTTCTAGACTCGAGAAAGGGGAAGCTATGCACCACATCTGGATTATAACCAGACTTAGGATTATATTTAGGATTAGGATATGGGTTAGGGGTAGGGGTAGGCTTAAGATTAGGGTTAGGGTTAAAGTTAAAGTTAGTTGGGATTAGGGTTAGGAAAAGGGTGGGAGGTACATACTGGGATGAGACATAGGGTTTATTCAAGTACCCTTTCACATTTAGATACAATATTAGGGTAACTTGGTAGCAATAGACCATTGGGGCTATTTTAATTAACCTGTGGTTAGCAACAGCATCGTCCATTTCATTATAGCAGGCCTTGTGACCTACAGACGCCGAAATACCACGACCCCATTACTCTTCTAGCGTAACCTATTCTAATCTCCCAAGTGCTTTCACCTATGACTGGTGAACTGATTCCCTAAGTCGCTCGAAGTAGCTCTATATTGCATAATCTTGATCATATCATTTTACTGTAACAAGAAAAAGAAAGAAAGAAAGAAAGAAAGAAAGAAAAAAGAAAGAAAGAAGAAAGAAAGAAAGAAAGAGGAAAAGAACAAAAAAAAAGAAAGAATTCAGGAAATTTTCCGTCCATCTTGCTTATTCTATTTCTTTCAATATCCAGGATAACTTTCCCGACATTTTTCTTGTATTCTGTTACAATATAGACGATAATGTAGCAGAACAAAATAAATGTATCTTGCCACTTAACTCAAGTAGGTTTCAGGTGCAGTCAGCGCCCTTGAAGTGTTTTTCCAAACCACTCAAAAGTTGCTGTATGAAACACAACAGAAAGTGAGCGTTACTTTTATGCTTACATTTTCGCTCATTCGTATTCATTATGTGCATAGATACTCACTGTGTCACTTAAGTATGGAAATAAACGCTAGCTGCATAAAGTGTGGATAATCAAGGTAAATAGCTTTTGGAATAGATGGTTCCTTCATTTCCATGAAAGATACCAGTAGTGGTGGCATTATATCAAACAATCGGTTTCTCTAAAGAGATACAATATCTAGCATCTCTCGAATGACACTACAACGCACTCACTAGCCTTTGCAAAGACTATCAAACATAGCGAACATAGTAATACATCGTTTTACACAAAGACTGTGAAATAAAGCAAATTCATTTCACTAGCGTGAGAGAAAGATATCCAGTGCCTTCATGGAGACTGATCAAGACCTTGCATATCCTTCACTGGATCTGTAAAACATTAAGTATCCTCTCTTAGAACTGTTGAACAAGGTGAATATCAAATATAATATTCAGTTCTGGGAATATGAAGTAGCCAGTATCCTTTTTTTCGGACGGTAAGGCATTAAGGATCTCCCACTGGAACTATTAGGATGATAAAACCTCACCTTTCATGCTCTTCTGACATTACAGACTAGGTCATATCTTTCTCCAGAGCAAAAATTTACATCCTCTCCCTCCTGAGAATATAAGACAATCAGTATCATCCACGGGAAAAGTAAACATTCAATATTCTCTGTTCCAACTGCACAAACAAAACAAGAGTCAAATGTCGTTCCTAGCGAATGTAAAACAGCCAGAAAACTTCACTAAAAGTGGCAGACAAGAATTATCCTTATTGAAACTGTTTTACAGAGAAAACAACAAACATCCAGTTTTAGGAATGTTGCCAGTCTTCTTCACTGGGACAATATATTGTACTCAGTAAACAATCCAAAGAGGTGTGTCAACATATTGCTTGCTGTGTTGTACTGCCTGTTGTAGCCGTTATTGTAATTGCTACTGTTGCTACATCGCTGATCAACAAACAATGACACTGGCCGAGTGCACTGTATATTTATTGTTTTCCTGTGTGTAAAGCTAACAACAGGGACACTAGACCCCACCAGTGCTTCCGTCTCTCCCTTTTCACATTCCCTAAACAAAACAAGGCGTAGTCTCATAATGAAACTGCACCATCTTGCGGCAGTATTACGCTTGCCATTATGGCGCACACTGGTTTGGCAATTAGTTCCCTCGACTAACGACCGCGTTATGGCCATTACTTCCAAATCTAACTACATTTTTTTTTTCCGGTCCGGGAGGCCGTCAATGCACGAAAGGGAGATATGTATACGTGTTAAAAGATTACCTGGTTCCCTATTGAAATGGCCTAATCGACAGACATATAATATAAAAGGTGCGGAGGCGGGAGAGGTACGCAGTTATTGGCAGATTGCGTGTCTTTGGCAGAGAATGCAACCGGATCTTCAAAGCTAATCTTTCATCAGTTATCTGTCGTTGGCAAAGAGCGATGAGAGTGATTCTTAACTCTGTCTCTGACTGATCCTTTTCTCCCCCATGCTAACACACCGTAAACAAAACTCTTTTTCCTTGAAAACTTCAGTTTCCAGAAAATTACATTTTCCGACCTCTTTTAATCAGACATCGAACAAAAAGCCGTTTTTAAACGAAAGAAATAATGTAACAGATTGTCTTTTAATATCGTGGAAAGTTATCTATTTTTTTTTTTTTTTTATATGTCTGGATAGATAGGGAAATGTATAAACTTCTATGAAAATGGCGTTTTGTAAAAGTGCGCTAGAGTAAATGACACACTTATTTTGTTTGCTTGTTATTGCGGATTCGGCCTTAATGGGTTAATGTATTGATGTTTGTTCCACCAGGCTGCAAGCTTTTCAGTGACAACCCTCTGACATAGATATGATCTGCTACACTTCCTGTCTTTACTACAGAAACCTGTGATTCATTATCAATAATTGCATATTGGTAACAGACTTGTTGCTACAGCTTTTCTTTTCAATGAATGAGCTTGCAGTATTCTGACTCCAACGAGATATTACTTTATTTGTGCACCTTAACTTCCATTTGTGGGGCTCTGGCGGATATAAAGTTAGTAATCTGTTTCGGTGGTTTACATTTCTGGAACATAATCCTATCCGCCCAGACCGATCAAGGCATTGATTAAAACTGCAAAGTTGTTCAAGTTACCTTCTTGTTCACATTGTAGAAATGGAACTGCTATATCTCGCAGATCACAAACTGCAGGTAAATTTGCTAAATAAAAAAAAAGAGTGTTTTAGATAGTAGCATCAACTGGAAAATACAGACTGTGCAAAAATAACGACTGCCAGCGAATAAGAACTTGCGACTGGTGCTAAGCAAAGCTTAGATGTATCCCAGCACTGGCCGCTGACAAAGAGATTGACTGTCCCTGCAGATGTATATAATAATCCTTTCGTCACCAAGAGTGCCTGGGCCTGGAGACAAAACTGCTGGGAAACTGTACTTCTCATGCAATATTTTCCAATAATCCTTCGGTTCATGACATAAGCTTTAAATAAGGAAAATAACACCACAAAACCATACATCTCCATGGTATTTCCATCGACACACAAATAGATAACAAGTCATATTATCGGTGAAAAGACACTCTATTACTTCACATTGTAGACCTTTTATTCCCCGAAAGACATTAAACCGTAAAACGAAATAGTTCCTGTGATTCAGATCCAACCACACTGTGAAACACTTTTGTTTAATTCTAAACCACTTTCTACATGGTACTATGAACTATTCCATTTCACACAACAGTTACCTTGTCAACAGGAATCTGATATGTCGCTGGCGTCAGTAACTTTCTGTCTCATAATAACATTTTTTCTTTTTTTTCTTTGTCGGTCAATAGAGAATCTCTCTGTATCAAAGCTAAATCCAGATGAATCACGTTCCGTAACAGGAGGCCGGCCACGGTAAGTCAAAGTTGTAAATGACAACCTTCACTGAAAACTGTTAACGGCAGTGTGAAATTGTCAGTCTGTCATGCAGTTCTCCTATCAACTCTGATACGCTTTAGACTGGCAAAGTAAAATGCTTAATAAGTCCATATGTTCATAACAAGCAGTCACTTTATGCTAGCTTGGTACAGCGCTGCATAGTCACCATATGCTGGCGTAATGAAATATTATTTTTCTCCATAAAAGACACAGTCACGTTTATGTTAGTTTTATTAATCTATATTTCCCCCCTACAACAAATGACCTCTTCATGAAAGCGTTATAAATGACTTCATTATTGTACACATCATAGCAAACAACCCCATGCTCGCGTTGTGAAAATCTGCACTGTATCGTAAGTTTTGCGTCCATTCGAAATTCTTTTAGAGTAAATACACTTCGTTATTCTGGCCAACTTTTCAAACTAATGCACACTCTTTCTATGTCAGCTTTTTTAAAATCCTACTCACATCACATCACATCCCACTGTAACTGCTTCCAACACAGACTGCTTCTGTACTGGCACATCTGCTATAGGCGACACACACTGCCTCCTTGTCTGTACGTAAATGATCACAGGAGGGAGGGAGAGAGAGAGAGAGAGAGAGAGAGAGAGAGAGAGAGAGAGACAGAGAGAAAGAGAGAGAATGAGAGGAGAGAGAGAGAGAGAGTAAAAAATTGAAAAACTTGCCGTCATTCAGTGCATAGACCTCGCGTTCTTTAACTTACAGCCAGCTTTCCACGGCTCTGGTGCCAGGACGGCACTGCCTGCACATGCTCTGAATTAGGCAGTTGTTACAAGTTGTTACATGGTTGTTGTGCTTGAAAGACAAATAACTATAATGAATACTGATGGAAAGATAATTCATGAAAAGCTCCCAAAAGCATAATGATATTCGTTTCAATGTCAAGCCCAACTAAAATGCGACTGCAGCCTTCAGGAAAAGAACAAAACTAAGGCACTAAAAGAGGCTGCTTTTGACCAAACTTTCTGAAGCTAAGCCCAGTGAGAAAACACTTTAAAATTGTTAAAACAAACTCAGCCTCAGATTCTGATATGCTTAATTCGAAAACTTTCCTGAACTTGACTGTAGAATTTGCCAAGTTAGTGGAGAAAATGATCGGCTAACATATGATTAGGGCAAAAAAAAAATTCGTTTGGCCATTGAATACGTCTATTACAGAGAAGCCGCGCGGGAAGGGGGGGGGGGGGGGGCGACGTGGGCACATTAAGTGAGCATTACAAAGAACCTAGTAAACATAATTTTTAAAATCAAGATTTTCAGCCATCTCAATTTCATGAAATGTTAGAGAAACATTACGTTTTACGGTATGTCTAACGAAGCATGAGGAAAGGAAATACAAGCGCGGGCATCTTTTATCTCCTTACATCTTATATACGTCTCTCATCCTCCTAGTGGAGGTTATCTCGCTCTTTCAACCCACTCAGGTGTGACGGTAAATCTTAGTTTAATTCTCGGAATCGAAAACGATACTTCATTTTGCCAACTTCCCAACATGCAGTGTTTTCCCCTATCGTTCATTGTTTGGATACTAAAGCCCACGTTGAGGTGATGGTGGAGTTTGGGGTGGAGAACTGAAGAGAAGATCAGGAAGGAACAAAGGGAAGGGAGGACATAGTTATCTTGACATGACTCCATTTTCTTCTATGTTTAACTTTCAAAAATCTCAAAGTATAGAACTTTAAAAAAAAAAAAAAAAGAAAAGAACAAAGTTGAACAGTAAAGAAGCAACAGGCGTCATCATCATTAATGTTATCATCAGTATGTTCGTTATCATTTTTAAAAGATTGAGAACAGAAAAAGAATTTACAGAGTGTACGGGTCAAAGACTCAGGTCTTTGTTTGTTTAAGGGAAGCGTGTTATTGTGTCGTTACATTCCCCGACTTTGCGAGTTCTTTCATTCTTTCCTTTTTACTTTCAAAATTGTCCAGTTGGCTTCAAATATTCACTTTAGTCTGGCAAACTTTTACAAAGCAAAGATTCGCTTCAACAACAAGTCAGCAAAACAAGACGGAAGGAAAACTGTTTTCTCATGGGATAGATCTATAGTTGATCTCTCAACAGTGAGATAGTGAGAACAATCGTGGGCTCTATTCTGCTTAAGGAACCACTGAAAGAACTATTGAGAATGCATGAAAGCATTACTTGAGCGCCGACTACATACATAAATGCACAGAATCATTGGTCCAGACTGGACAATACTTGAACTCATGTGACGCAGTCAAAAACTACAGACGCTCTCCTATCACTCTCTCACTCCCATCCCCCTCCCACCCTCTGTCGGCGACCACTGGCCAACTTTCATGGACAGTCTGTAGTCAAACCACAATGGAACATTTTTGGCGTCTTTATCTTCCTTAACTCTTCATCATAACAAACTGAATCTTTATACGAGAAAACATGCAAGACATTATTTCTTTGCCCCCTCCGCCCCTCCCTGAATCAGTTATGTATATTTAGCCAATACATTTTTGAAGCCTGCGAGAAGAGTACACTTGCCACCGAAGCTCTCCCTCCGTCTTGAAATGCAACAATTAGAATATTTCCTAATGTTTTGTTTCCATCATTGTTAGAGTCTATGGCTTGATCTCTCTCCATCATACTGTTATAATCTTCTCTCCCTCCCCTCCCCTCCTTCCCCACCCCACCCCACCCCCACTCCTCCCTAATTGTGATGTTTCGTGATACGTTTTTCTCAGTCCGAAAAAGATACAACCAATCTCTAATTAAATATATCATAGCCTATATCATAATCTATATTTGAACCAATAAATCGATCTATCGATCAATCAATCAATCCAATCAATCAATCAATCAATCAGTCAGTCAGCCAATCATTCAATCAACCAATCAGTAGATCAATCAATCAACTTATCAATCAATTAATCTATCTCTCCGTTTTCTTATGTGTCCGTCTACCTATGTGTCCCTTTCCCTATGTGTCCGTCTATCTATCTATTTATCTACTTATCTACTTATCTATCTATCTATCTATCTATCTATCTATCTATCTATCTATCTATCTATCTATCTATCTATCTATCT